>QFDX01000129.1:0-17978 GCA_003315875.1 Lactifluus piperatus | reverse complement strand
AGCATCGCCTGATGACTTGAGCATCCCCGCGTGAGACAAGAACCGGGGGAGGTGTGCGAAGTTGAATATGAGCTGATTGAAGAATGTTATCTTCAATCTTTGGAATTGAAGAGGATCAACGTCAATTAGGGTGATGAGGCCTTCAAGGTATTCGCTAACACCATAGAAATTGAGGTGGGTGAGTGAGGGGAGGATGGTGCGTGTCTGTGGAGGTCGAGGTCGAGTACCTTGAGGGCGAGAAGCTGGGGATGCAAATTGAATGGTAAGAAATTGCAGCCTAGTCAAGTTGGAGAGAGCTACGACGATCGACTCGGGTGAAAAGTAACCAGTATGTGGTATCGAATAAAGGCGGAGTTCAACAAGATGATTGGTAGTCAAAAGAAGGTTTGGTAATCCCGGAAATGGAATGTGCCCCAAATGGAGGTATCGAAGGTGCGGGGTGGATCCACCTAAGAATGCATCAGGAAGTGCCAGACTCGGAGTTGGTTTATTCGGGTCTAGGTGGAGATGTGTCAGTGCAGGGAATGATTCCTGCATCACTGTGCATGTGACAAATCGCTCCGGTTCTGGGCCTATGGAAATCCAGCGTACACGGTCACGGTGCTCGAGTGCAGCAATGATGTTATCCACACCATCGTGACGAAACGACCATAATAGGATAGGCAAGGGTGGCCAGATATGCAACATATCCCTCACAGGAGTTCTGTCTGTGCAGAGAAGGTGCAGACCGAGATGGGTTGGTGATGCGAGTACGAGATTCCGCCATCTTTGACATATTTGCATCAGCACATACCATTGGAAGTGAAACATCATCGACAGCAGGCCCGCTTTATACTCTTGGTAGAAATGGAAGATATTTAGGAGGACATCATCTGGGAGCGTGCCGATTGTGACACGGACTGGGCCACAGAAGGGAGTGATCGTATTGAGCACTACGGCATCCTTCCTTTGCATGCCTGTTTCCTTCTGGCCTTCGATGCCACTTTCTCCATTGCAGATCATATAACGTGGGATAGGAGAGGTGCAAGGGGCTGAAGGTAATGGCGGGGAATAATAGTATTGCTTGATTCGGAGCTTCCAACTTGAAACGGGTCTTCGAGTGGGCTTACTAATTTCTAATAAGGAATTAGTCAGTAAAAACAGGGCGCTCTAGAACGGGAGCCACTGAGGGCACTCTACGTACTTATAAGAGTTCGTCGAACAGTAGCAGTGACAATTTGACAACGGGCGATGGGAGTTGGGAATTGGTCTCTCCCGCCTCTCAGCATATGCGCCAGTGTGGTTACGTAAGATTCAGCACAGTCCAGTTACGTCCAAATCATGATGGTTGAAAATTGAACTACTGTACAAACGATAAGGGAGCTGTCACGTCGCGGGCCCCTTAGAACTTCCATCCACCCGCAAGGCCCATAATATCCCCAGGATCATATTTCTTTCTGATTTCCCGCAACCGCTCCAAATGTTGACCATACATCTCCTCCAACGGCGTCCCAAAAATCGCATAGTTTGGATATAATATCGCATTCTTCAAATCTTGTCCATCCTTGATCCCCGCTGCAACTAATGTTGAGTGGGAACTACGAGTCGCATCCTCCATGTATTTGTCAGCTGATGGTTTAGACCACCCAAAGTAGATGTTTGATGTGAGGAAGGCGCGCGACCGGTCTGGTGGGTATGCGCTTGGCGGTCCGTGTGTAAGGAAACCAGGCTCGTATGGGTCAAAGGAGTATACGACCAAGACGGTTTCGTCATGCTTGCTAAGAGTCTCGCCCCAGAACTATGCGAATAAAATCGAACATGGTGGGTCATTAAATAGCGGCTACGCACCCTGCTCTCGTTTCCATATGCTTCGATAACAGGCTGGGTAAAACGTAACATGGGGACACTATCAAAGTAGCCGCTGCCGTGTGGAGTAAGGAAAAGCAAAAATCGTTTTAATGAATAATTGGAGCCCACCATTTGTATGTAGGGAGGAAGCGTCCCACAACCCAATCCGTAAATGAACCGTTGAAGAATGTCTTAGATGAAGTCGGGAGTTGCAGCAGTTCATTATAGAGACCTTCAGGTGGCTCTGGACCATTGTAGAACAACTCAATCCCGAATTTTACCTGGAAAAGATCGGCTAAGTGATGCTATAAGACCGTGAACTCGTGGCCTCACCGTGCCATTAGTGTAAATGAACTGTCCTTGTTGCGCAGCCTTGTGGTCATGTTCCCGAGTTAGGAACGAGGCAAAAGCTGCTTGGGCTTCCTCCGCTAGCTCTCCCACAAAGCCGAGTGAGGCAGCCTGTTCGAGTATTGCGGACATGCAGTCACTCCGAAGGAAGAGCAGACGTACCCAAATGTCATCTTGTTCATGATATTTCAAGGTAAATTTAGTAACGATTCCCTGATAGATATAACATCTTCATTTGCATAGTCTTGTGACATCGTGGCGAAACTCACATAGTTGTTAAATCCACCCTAGTCCTCATGAGTTCATTGTTGTGCCCCTCGTAGCTATTGTTACTAAGACGACATACCTTGAGCGCAAACCAAAGGTCCTGGTCATTCTCCGTCACCGCTTTTACTTCTCCACTAGGTAGCACAAGCTCGAATTCCACCACATTGTCCACACCAAGTCCATACTGGCTGGTTGTCCAAGAATATCCTGCAGCCACTTTGAGTCCATGCATACTATTAACCTGGGATAGGAAGCAATCACCTCCACCAAGGGTAAAACCAGAAACGCCAACTGGAGCCGATCGACCTCCAACAACATTAATGCCCTTAGGAACCAGGAATGCGTATACGTCTATCCAGGTAAGACCTGCTCCGATCTCGACCGTCTTCGAGTCTTCATGGATCACAATGTCATTCATTCGTCTGAGTGAGATGTGGAGTCCGGGGGTTGACGAGAACCCGGGATTAAGGTTATGGCCACCGCCTTTAATCGCGAAGGGGGTGCGTGTCCTGGCGATTTCACGAAGCTTCGGTGTTAGATGTAGACAGCGTCGATGAGAAGGTCGGTATAAATTAGGAAAAGTGGAGGAACACCTACAATTATCCCAACGTCTTGCGGTGTTCCTGCTTCCACTGAACACGCAGATACTTGAGAGCTCGAGTTTGCCCAGTGAAAAATATCTGTGTTGAACTCCGGCGAAGCTCGAGTTCGAGATGTCAGCAACGGAGGGTGGACTTGCTACATGGACTGCTCAAATGGCGCAGCCATACCTGGGTAAAACACTTGTGACGCAGAGGAGATAACTTCTGTTATCCTTACGCATGTCGCCTCGTATCTATCTATCATATATGATTGTTGATCGCGGAGATCCTTGAGGTCAAAGCCATAAGTAGACGTGCTTTGCGCGATTGTGGCAAGGGTGACGAGAATAACGATAGCACGCTCTAGGGTACTAGCTCTCAACATGATCCTGCTAGGGGCGGGGGGGTTCTAGTGGCTATGGAAGAGAAGCGATATTGAATACGCCAAGCTTAAAAGGACGCTTAGAACGACGCCAAGGACAGAGTAGCCCACAGGCCTGGTATCGTTGTTTCGTGATCACTGCCGTCATGGGAACATTGCCTCCTGACAGGAAGAAAATGGCCAGTTCCAATAGTTGTTCAAGTTGTGCTTCCCTTCTAACCTTCTGTCCAGGAAGACGGCACATGACGGCACCTGTCGCGCACGTGCACGCGTGCCAGTATCACATGTGCTGTCCGTTTCAGGTGCAGACCGGTCGGATAACGCCGAGAGTTCTAAACTGTATAGTTTCAAGCCACCGCCACAGCTGAGCAACTAAATCAACATCGTCGTCGCATCGTCGACGGCGCAGCAGCGAGCAAAGGTGAGTAAGCATATATTGTTGATCTTCCTCTCACCAATCACAGTAATTTTAGCTTTAGGTATGTGGTCTTATTCAACTCCTAGTCCCCGTCGGTGGAATGGGGTATCCGCTCTGCAAGGACGGTCCATCTGGCAGCAGTGTCCCCTCACCCTTAGCAGTTTCCTACCCTCTCCTAGATGCATACTCATCTCATGGCCATTGTCTAGATCTTTCCCCACCCACACAGAACAACAATGGCCCAACGCGTTACTCTTCGCAAGCGCCAGCCCTACAACACTTCATCTTCACGACGGCGCATCGTCAAGACCCCGGGCGGCGTCCTCCGCTACCACCACATCAAAAAGCTTCCTACTGCACCCAAGTGTGGTGACTGTGGTTCTAAGCTCAGTGGAGTGCGTAGCCTCTATTCTGCTTTTCTATTTCCACATGGGCACTACTCACCTCACAACACAGGTCGTTGCACTCCGACCGCGTGAGTATGCAACCGTGTCCAAGACGAAAAAACATGTCACTCGGGCATATGGTGGTTCACGATGCGGCGGCTGCGTGCGCTCGCGGTATGTCATTGCCCTTAATGGTGTCATCACCGGTTTCCATTTACGATTACATCATGACAACAGTATCGTTCGTGCCTTCCTGATAGAGGAAGCGAAAGTAGTCAAGCGCGTCATCAAGTCACAGCAAAAGGCAGCAGGTAGCCGCTCGTAGTCTGTTCCTTCTACATGTTATGCGATTATGTAGTCTGCAGCCTTTTATGATGCACTATGAGGGAATTCGACATCCATTTTGACCATGTAATCTGCACGAGCCTCACGAGGTGATTCCCTAGAGCCTCATTGCCCCACCATTGCCGCAGAAAGCCACATCAACTAGACCTTACTCATTATTTGGAGGTGGAGAAGAGCTCCCATTCCCTCATTGCGTGCGGCGACAGATGAACACATGTTTGGTCAGTAATTACAGTGCAAGCTGCGAATCCTTGAGCAAAGTTTGTACCCGTGTCAACCAGCGGCGTTCACCCTGACGTTCATCACTGGTCATTTTAATTTGCAGATGCATTAGTAGGGCCTCAGTACTTCAGTGGGTTTTATATGCCAGCGCCATAAGGATCTGTATCACGTGACATATCAACTGAGCAACCGGTCGATTGAACCACCTTGACTTTCTCGTCCATCCATAATGCTCTCATGGCACGTCCGATATGTAGCAGCTACTTGCTGCGAAATTAGGGATACTCCACCTCGCCATTGCATTACTACACACGAACATCACCATCGATCGGTCTGCCCGGCGGCTTTTGAAGCTTCTACCGCAATTGAATGAAAGTTCCTGCTTTCGTGCTGTAAGGCACCATGATGCCTGGGAATCAGCTATACCCACCAATAGTTGCATACAGAAAGGTCTTCGCTAGGTCCTTATCAATGCCTTCCTTATGTAATGAGGCTGTGGCAGCTGCACCTTCGATTTCTCTACCCGAAAACGCCAACGCAACCCGTCGACTAAACTTCTTCTGTACTAGGTGTCAGCTGTTCTCCGCATACATGGACAATCCTGCTTGGTATTTATCCGCAATTCCTCCGCTGAGGCACACAATGCCAGACCCCGATCTATTTTTGGCCCTACTCCCCGATTATAACGGAGGGACTTTCTCTGTCGAGGGTACAGATAACAAGAACCCATCATACTCTGCCTGGTTTGGCCTTGCTACTCTGATCTAAGCGCTAAGGATTTGCAGGGCTTGGCTCGGCTTCAGGAGCTCGGATTTTCCTAGAAATCGAAATCGGCTGAGCCCTGGCAGAGGCTCAGGCTCGGCTTCGACTTGGGTCGCGGCTTACGGGCGTATGGTACACATCCTATCATACGTTGCAATTCGTTCCTTATCAAAAGCAGCTTCCATGAGGCATTTTCAAACCAGTGAATACATGGTAATTACCATTACTTACTTATTGTCTCGATTGTCTGCCTTCTTCACCCTCACTGCGATCCCGCCGAAAGCCGCATTCCTTGGGCATGCGGATGTGCCCCTAACCTTCCCTGTGTCCTATAGGAGATCCCAACTGTGACCTGGATCTACCTACACGGTGTTCCAAGGGCTTTATCCAGGTGACTCTTTCTTTAATCGATTCCAGGCCACTCCAGTCGCGTGTCTTCTCCCCACCTCCAGCTCAGGATTTCAAGAATTTGGGTTTGACACGTGGATATTGGGGTCGAAAACACGTTTATTTTTATCCCTAAATAACGTCAGACTCGAACATGAATGTCACTCCGCGCAAATACTGTACTGACACCGTACGCACTCATACTGTGCCTCAGATCTCGCTCCAAAATGCGCTCGTCCATACGAGACGTAATATTTTATTTCATATTTATGTCTTCGAGGTATTGTCCCCAGTAGAGGGCCATGTGCGTTCCTTTTGTTCCTTCTCTTCCCTCTTAGTTTTATTAATGGAGTTCTACTTAACCTAGCTCTTTGCTCAAACTTACGTCGTTACCAATATCCACAAACTTACTTCTATTTGTAATTGAACGCGAGAGGCGCGACGATAAATATATAGGGTGGATGACTGTCTATCATTCCACGAGAGCCTCTGAGTGACACATCGCTTGAACTTAGGGTACAGTATGCTGTATTAGAGCTGCTTCCATTATTTCTGCAGGCCGTTTAAAGTTTGGCACTAAGATTGGAATTTTTATATGGGGCAAATGAAGATTGGATCGCGCGTCACACGAGAGAAGGGAAGAGGAAGATCTTTTTTGGATGCAGGTCGAGGGTGTTCACCTCGGCCTTTTATCTACAAGACAATGTACCTAGCGTTGTAGTCCATACCATAAGGATATGGACGGTATATGTCGACGCCACGCGTCTCTAAGTAAGCAAAAGGAAGGAAGAAAGAAAGTACTCAAAACAAACTGTAAGCAACGAAAGAAAAAGGGAATGTAGGCCGTCAGGTAGCGGCGTCGGTCGACGCTCCGATGCCTGTTAGGCCCGCGCTATCGCGCTTGATCTGACGCCCGCTGTCGCGGGTTTGTGGCGGCATCGCAGTGGCACAGCGATGCCGCGTTCTAGCAATCTATGTAGATAAGTGAACTGATAAAACAAGATAAAGCCGTCTAAAAGATAAAAACAAATGCGCGAGTACCCTCGCGGTCCAAACCAAATATGCGCGATCTGTGGCACTCCTCCTTGCCAACAGATCGCCCCTGCATGACACTGTGTGCGAGCGCGCTCCTGGCGGCGCTCGATCGTGGCCTCTTCATCGGCCGAAATCCATCAAAGATAGTCACATAGAATGTAAAACTCGGAGCTACAGACCAAGGTATAGTACAGTAGGCTCCGGCCGGCACCTATCTAGCCGGCGCATCGTTGACGTAATGTACTATGCCCATCTGACTTCAACGACATGGCAGCCCTTCCTGGGTACAACAAGCGCCGGCCAATTTCTTTTAGTATTACCTGACGGGGATGAGGCGATATGTTCGCTTGTTGGCCGAGAGCCGATCATGCGCAGGGACCCGACTAGTCAGATGTTATCTCAGGCTTCTGGTTTGAACTCACCGGCTACAGCGCTAGCCCAGCATTAGCAAAGTTCAGGCAGCGATCATACCCTTCCAATTCTTCCATAGATCTACGGGCTGCTTGGCATCGTTTTAGGGGTCCTTTGAAGCCCAGTGTTTCCCCGGCAATATTCTTTTGATAGCGACTGGTTTGGTCCCAGTAGCATGACCATGTCAAGAACTATTAACTGGGAGCGTGCTCTCTTCTTCGTCGCCCTCACCGCCATCGCGCAAAGCGCGTTCACTCATGACTTTGATACCAAACATCGGCACGCGGCTTTACACGAACGGTCATCCATGATATATAGATACAACGTGACATGCGCAAGGATAGCAGAATCTATCTCCTCTGCGTCGCAAGTGTTTTACCCAGGTATGGCTGTGCTGCTTGAGTCAGCTATGTTGCGAGTTTACTGTCCGCCGCTAACACCCTGAATTTAAGGCTCGCCGGAGTTCAACACAAGTACCCTTCACTGGGCAAACTCAAGCTCTCAGATATCAGCATGTTCAGTGGAAGCGGGAACGCCGCAAGACGTTGGGGTAATCGTAGGTGTTCCTCCACTTTCCATGATTTACACTCACTTTCTCATCGACGATGTCGACATCGAAACCTGCAGCTACAGGAACTCGCCTGGACACGCACCCCATTCGCGATTAAAGGCGGTGGTCATAGCCTTAATCCCGGGTTCTCGTCAACCTCTGGACTCCATATCTCACTGAGACGAATGAATGACATTGTCATCCATGAAGACTCGAAAGCGGTCGAGATCGGAGCAGGTCTTACCTGGATAGACGTATACGCATTCCTGGTTCCCAAGGGCATTAATGTTGTTGGAGGTCGCTTGCCTAAGATCGGCGTTGCTGGTTTTATGCTTGGTGGAGGTGATTATTTCCTCTCCAAGGTGCATCGATGTACGTACTCAAACAAACTGCAGGATATTCTTGGAAAACCAGCCAGTATGGGCTTGCCGTGGACAATGTGATGGAATACGAGCTTGTGCTACCTAGTGGGGAAGTAAGAGTGGTGACAGAGAAGGATCAGGATCTCTGGTTTGCGCTTAAGGTACGTCATTCTAGTAACCATAGATACTCTGCACAGCAATGAGCTCATGAACACCAGGGTGGATTTAACAACTATGTGAGTCTCGCCACGATGTCGCAACACTATACAAATGAAGATGCCATATCTATCAGGGAATCGTTACTAAATTTACCTTGAAGTATCATGAACAAGATGACATTTGGGTACGTCTGCTCTTCGTTCGGAGAGATTGCGTGTCCACAATAGTGTAACAGGCTGCCTCACTCATCTTTATGGGGGATCTAGCGGAGGAAGCCCAAGCAGCTTTTGCTTCGTTTCTAACTCGGGGGCATGGCCACAAGGCTGCGCAGCAAGGACAGTTTATTTACAGTAATGGCACGGTGAGGCCACGAGCTCACAGACTGGTGGCATGGCTTAGCCGATCTTTTCCAGGTGCAATTTAAGCTTAATTTGTTCTACGACGGCCCAGAGCTTCCTGAAGGTCTCTATAATGAACTGCTGCAACTGCCGACTTCATCTAGGACCATCTTCAGCGGTTGCTTTACAGATTTCATTTTAGGACTCTTCCTCCCTACATACGAACGGTGTGTTCAAATTAGGCATTGGAATTTTTTGCTTTTGCTTATTCTTTCTGGGTCACGCGGTAGTGGTTATTTTGATAGTGTTCCCATGGTGCGCTTTACCCAGCCCGTTATCAAAGCATATGCAAATGAGAGCAAGGTGAGTGGCTGAGCATTATTAAGTGACCGCCACGTTTTATTTTATTCGTAAAGTTCTGGGGCGAGACTCTTAGCAAGCACGACGAAACCGTCCTGATCGTATACACCTTTGATTCATACGAGCCTGGTTTCCTTACATACGGACTGCCAAGCGCGTATCCGCCGGACCGTTTGCGTGCCTTTCTCACATCAAACATCTATATTGGGTGGTCTAACATATCAGCGGACAAATATATGGCGGATGCAATTCGTGGTTCCCACTCAACATTAGTTGCAGCAGGAATCAAGGATGGCCAAGATTTGCAGGATGCAATTTCTTATCCAAACTACGCACTTTTTGGGACGCCATTGGAAGAGATGTATGGTCAACATCTAGGGCGGCTGCGTGAAATCAGGAAGAAGTATGATCCCGAGAATATCATGAGCCTTGCGGGTGGATGGAAGTTCTAAGGGCCTAGATTGGGACGGCACTGTTATCGCTGTAGTATCGTCGTTCCAGCATCTTGTCCATGTACGTATGGATCTGGCCTCAAGGACAGACACAATCACAGATGAGAAGCACTGCAACCGAGTAACATCGCAGATTCTACTCAGAGTGAAAAAAGCTCACAGGCAACGTTGCGCCATCGCCACATGGAATAACATATCTTATATATCTTGGTCTATATGAAGCACCCTGTTTCCTGTTTATTTTGGTGCATGCCTAAGTATAGCATACCTTCAACAAGTTTATTCTATAAGAGATATGTGGACTTCCTTTGGGCTATCATGATAGCTACTGGATCAACATGACAGCGGAAAGGAAACATGCGGTAGCAGCGGTGCGGCCTGAGTACATGCCAAATTAGGCAGGATCCCTCGACTGCTCCAAACAAATTCCGACTGTCTGGCTCCACTACCACGGCCCCTTCCCAGTGGCTACGCCACCGCATTCAAGTTGGTACTATACTGCCAGTAGTTATTCTTACTGTGGGCCAGAATAATGATCTTGGCCACAATCGGTAGCTTTATGCAGAACGCTGATTTTCGTCGACTCGAATCACCGGAGTCTTCTTTCCCCACTTTATGGTAACATTGACACAGGAGTGCGCATGCACGCGCGAACCGAGGTTCATCTTCTATCCGGCTCTTGGGTGAGTTGTTTGTCTTCCAATAAATCAAGTCGTGACTTGGCGCTGAGTCCGCGGGGAATCGCTTGTAGGTGCCCCTCCTTAAGGGCATTGTCATGCCCGCGGCTTTTACAGCAAGGGTATACACCGATGTGACTGTTGCTTTTTCTATCCATGGTGTCACCCAGAACTGCCTTTTGAGTGCCGACAAATCACCGTGGCATAACCCTTTCTGTCAGATATAAGCACATGGTCTTCCCAGGTATCGTGCCCACGGACGGTCATTTTCGTTTCCATTGCATCATCATGTCGAGGCTGACGTTTCTAGGGTGTACTCTCCTCCTCACTTCCCTCACTGTTTTTATGCTGGGCAAGTCCACCTTGGCTTTCGAAGACCCCACCGCTTCACGCGCGCAGCTCGTCTTAGCAGACCGGTACAGAACGACATGCGAGTGTATTGCAAAGGCTATCTCACCTGCATCGCAGGTATTCTATCCTGGTATGTCATTGTCTTTATTCTATTTATTTAGGTCGCCCCGTGGGGTGGAGATGATGTTTTTACGATCTACTACTAATTATGTATTCCCAGGATCGCCAGAGTTTAACACAGACATTTCTCATTGGTCCAACACCAGCTCCCAGGTATCTGTATGTTCTGTGCAACCAGGGACGTTGAAAGACGTCGGCCATATTGTATTTGTCGTTACATCGGATCTTCGCTCTCTCGTTTGTTGACGGTGCTTGAACCCCATAGCTTCGCGAGCTTGCCTCGACACGCACACCGTTCGCAGTCAAAGGCGGTGGCCACACTTGTAACCCTGGGTTCTCGTCAACTCCTGGTGTACATATCTCATTGTCCAGGTTCAAAGATATCGTCATTCATGAAGACTCAGAGACGGTAGAGATAGGAGCAGGGCTTACTTGGACGGAGGTATACGCATACCTTGTTCCAAAAGGTGTCAATGTCGTTGGAGGCCGTCTGACCGGCGTCGGCGTGGCTGGTTATACCCTTGGCGGAGGTATTAATTTTCTGACTCATCTGTGGTATGGATTCAAGACATATCCTGTTTGCAGGGTACTCTTGGAAGACAAGTCAGTATGGGCTCGCGGTGGACACAGTGACTGAATTCGAGCTCGTATTACCGAACGGTGAGATAAAAAGAGTCACAGAAACGGATGAAGATCTCTGGTTCGCGCTGAAGGTGGGAGATCTGAACTGTAGCTGGAAATCCAGTCCAAAGAACTTACCTCCATTTCATACTCAAGGGCGGATTCAATAACTTTGTGGGTTCCATAAATCGGGCATTACCAATTTACTACACTGACCATGTTGTATCAACTTTAGGGAATTGTTACTCAATTTACCTTAAAATCACATAAACAAACAGATGTTTGGGTGCGGCTTTTTTTTCCCATCAAGGTGGCGATTTCGTGACGTTGAATGCGGTAGGGTGCCTCGCTTATCTTCGCGGAGGATCTAGCGGATGCCGCTCAAGCAACATTCGCTAAGTTCCTCGAACAACGACGCGACTGCAAGGCAGGGCAAGTGGGCGAGTTTATATACAGTAATGGCTCAGTGAGTCTCGGCAATTCTTCTGTGTTGCTTCGACTGAGCAAAGCCCGAAAGGTATTGCTTGCCTTGTCCCTCTTCTACGATGGGCCAGAGCCTCCAGAGGGACACTATGATGAGCTGCTGAATCTCCCAAGCACGTCCAAGTCCATCTTCAAGGGTTCTTTTACGGATTTCATTTCCACTCAATTCGTTCCTACATACGAACGGTGAATCTAAAGTCAATCCAGGTGCAATCACTACGTTTGACTTGTTTCTTCAAAACTTCCAATGCAGCCTTTACTTCGATAGTGTTCCTATACTGCGCTACACCGAGGCCATATTGAAAGCATTCGCAAACGAGACCAAGGCGAGTAGTTGAAGCCTCACATCAATGAATCCTGAACTTTGATCTGCAAAGTAGTTCTGGGGAGAAGTACTTAGCAAGTACGACGAGAGCGTGTTGTTCGTGTATACCCTCGACCCTTTCGAACCCGACTTTCTCACCCATGGGGGACCATCCGCCTTCCCACCCGATCGCTCTGTCGCTGTATTCCCATCCGGACTCGCCCTCGGGTGGACTAACGAATCTGCTGACACCTACGTACTGGAAGCTATGCACCATTCGACTGCCTCGTTGTTAGAAGCCACAATTAAAGATGGCCAAGACTTGACAAATGCAGCGCCTTATGTGAACTATGCATTATTCGGAACGCCGTTGGAGAAGTTATATGGCGGGCATTTGAAGCGGTTGCGGGAGATCAGGCGGCGGTACGATCCGGAGGACGTCATGGGGCTCGCAGGCGGGTGGAAATTCTGAGTGCGCCTATTGCGGGGACGCGTCTTTTTGGAATTTGGCTTGACTTAGAATCATAACTCGCATTCTTGTTCTAGATAGAAATAGTCGTTGTCCTTGAACTGCACTACTTGTTGGGAAAAGCCATAGGCATTCGTACATGTAACTGGTGCACGCTCAATCACGTGCGCGCGGTCCTCGACTTCGGATCCTTGAATTATGTCAACTTTTCGTATACTCACTTTTGTTTCCTACATTATTGTTTCACGTCTTCCACGAAGGGCTCTCCGTGAGGAACGCATTTCGCACTAAAGTCCCCTTTCCTAAGCTGATGTAAAGATGGGATATGGCAACCAAGAGGAACTTGAAGTGTTCTCCATCCGAGTCTGGAGTTAGGCGCTAAACCGGTCAAAGCATCGACACCAAAGTCCGACGGCGTCACGGCGCTGTGACATACAACTACGGAGAAGCGAAAGAATCAGAATGCCCGTTGGGACGTCATGGAACCCTATATTAACAACGCCGTCTGTATGGCCATTTTCATACCGGTAGACACTTGCTGAATTTTGTTGCCATGCCATAGCATTGTTCGCGGATGATTTGAGACTATGCTACTGAACTGAAAACAGCTATACACCACTATGGTGCTTTAGGATGTAACCTTACATCAAAATTCTGGACAACGCGGTCCTGTTGGTGCGATGTACTCTCAGTTGCTGATGTCATCACGATGCAGAAATCTTCGTGTAGTGGGAGTACCTTTTGCCTCTTATGCTCAACACTCAGGTAGCGAAGCTTACCTGTCTGAATGCCGCACAATCTATCCCGGCACCGCATCGCTTGGACCCAAGAGACGGAACCTAGAGCCGCGTTCTCTTATGCAATCTGCGCCATCTATGGATGCACTATCACCACTAAGTGTTTCCGTGTTGTTTCATTTCATACTCATACTCCGCATTTGTTCTCCTTCTGTGAGACTCCAAGCGCTGCAACTATGTCGAACCGAATATAAATGCGGCGGATAGAGCTAGAGCCCTTCTTCAAAATAGTACCCTCGCGCGGCATTCCCCTAGCCCTTGTGCAATCATGCTGCGAGCCGCTTTTCTGGGCTGTGCTCTCGTTTTGCCTGCTCTCCTCACCACGGCTGCTCAAGGGCAGCTCGACTTTGGTTTGGGTGGCCTTTTCACTGAGCATACTGAACGTGTACAGACGCCGTTAACTCGTGATTACCATCTTACATGTGAGGCGATAGAGGTGTCTATCTCCCCTGCGTCTGCCGTATTCTATCCCGGTGTGTCTCTACTCCCTCTCGCGGATACTGTCATCTAGTAACTCATAGCAAATCCCGGATGTCCAGGGTCTCCCCAATTCGAAATAGACATTTCTCACTGGGCCAACTCAAGCACTCAAAGATCTGCATGCACCGTGCAGCCCGGAACTCCAGAGGACGTTTCCGCGATCGTGAGTACGAGTACACCGCCCACCGCTAGCAAAGAACCCCTTCTGTAACGTGGGGGGGGGCTGACTTGGGACTGGCGCAGCTTCGCCAACTTGCCTTTATGAACACGCCCTTCGCAATTAAAGGTGGTGGTCACGCTACCAATCCCGGTTTCTCGTCGACTCGAGGCGTGCACATCTTGATGAGCCGATTCAAGGACATTGTCATTCATCCAGGGACCGTCGAGATTGGAGCTGGGCTTACTTGGACGGAAGTGTACTCACACCTCGTACCCAGGGGCATCAACGTTGTCGGTGGTCGCATAGATGGTGTCGGCGTTGGGGGCTTCACCCTTGGTGGAGGTCAGCCGGTCTCGCCAAGTTTTCACACTTACGTTAACGTCACCCACACTTAATAGGGTATTCCTGGAAGAGCAACCAGTATGGCCTCACTGTGGACACTCTCACCGCGATTGAGATCGTTCTGCCAAGCGGGGAAGTGAAAGTTGTAACAGAGAAAGACGAAGACCTCTGGTTCGCGCTAAAGGTATGTCCAATGCTTCCAAAGGCTGATGGTGGTGTTTCTCACAATTGTGGCCAGGGAGGACTGAACAATTACGTGAGCTTACTAAGAAAGCCTCATTGCTAAGTGGTTGTGTGCTGAAAACTGCATCGAATCCTATCAGGGAATCGTTACCAAGTTCACTTTGAAAACACATAAACAAACTGATGTTTGGGTATGTTTTTGCCTCTATTGGAGGGGTCATACTACTTTATGTTCCGATCGTGAATACCCAGGGCGCCGTGCTGAACTTCCAAGGGGATCAGATAAAGCCGGCCTATACAGCTTTCGCCGAGTTCCTTGCGCGGAAACATGACCACAAGGGATCACAGTCAGGCGCGATAACTTACAATAATGGCATGGTAAGGCATGGCGATTTCATGTGAAAACTACTTTTCCGTAACAGTCAGAGCAGGTCGGATTCGGGATAGTGCTCTTCTACGATGGGCCCCAAGTTCCATCGGGTCTGTATGATGATCTGCTAAATCTTCCCACCGCCTCAAGTTCCATCATTGAGGGCTCTTTCGTACATTTCGTTTCGAGTCTTCCCCCTCCCATACGCGAGCGGTGAGAGCACAGTTTGAATGATGTACAATTCCTTACGAAGGAATCCCTAACCAGCGGTTACTTCGATGGGGTCCCTATGATAAAGTACAGTGCGCCTGTGATGGAAGCAGCTATTGACTATATACAGGTGAGTCACTGAGGCGCACCTCATACAATGACCTCTTCGTCAACCATTGATGCTAACGTGAGTAGTCTTGGGGTGACATGATTAACAAATACGACGAGGACGTGCTACTGATTGTCAACCTTGATGCGCTCGAGCCCGACATCCTCACGCATGGAGGGCCGTCCGCATACCCACCAGACCGTTCCCGAGTTATCCTCCCTTTGGGACTCTACTTTGGGTGGACTGACGAGTCGCTCGACGAGTACATATATGCGAATATGCGTGCGTTGAGCGCCTCCTTGATAGAAGCTGGGATCCAGGACGGCCAGGACCTGAAGAATGCAGCGCATTACACCAACTATGCTCTGTATGGGACGCCGTTGGAGCAAATGTATGGTGAAAATGTGGAGCGGCTGCGTAGGATAAGGGACCTGTACGATCCCTTCCGAATCATGGATCTCACGGGCGGCTTCAAGTTCTGAGCGTCGATTATCCATACGAAAATTTTCTTTTTCCTTTGTTATTTGTGTTGCTTCCACGGAGCTCGGTAGTACTGACAATAAGTTTGCGTAACACGTCGATTGGGGATATTTGGGACGGTCTGCTAAACAAGCTTCACTATTCGAAGGAGTGATAAACGAACATGCGGCGTCCAAATGCCGCACCCAAATGCTGTACAGTAAGCGGCAACACTTGTTGCCGTGTGTAAGACAAGAGTTGCCACCAGAGCTCAGCTACTAGTAATACATTGCAGTTGCGACCTGTGTGTCTTGTGACAGATAGCGGCGCGGCTTAGCAGACAGGGGTGTTAGTTATGTAAGCCACTGTAATAGATGTCTCTGCTAAAGTACTTGCGTCACTAAGCACTGACCTACGAATATGTGCGCCATTGTAACTTGTAAGTTTAAGTATGATACAGGCACTATATGATGTGCTGTCCTGTGAGGTTTAATTACGGGTACAGACCGGGCAGAAAGTAGAGTGGAAATGTGAAAAGGGGCAGTGCCTAGGTGGTGGGCCTTGAAATTGATGTTGGCAGTAATTTGGGCAGCTTAATATATCAAATGAGTTATGAACGAATGCTGAGCTCGTTGAGAAGGGTCCATAAAAAGGCATCAGGCTGAGGAGATATGCTGCCGGCCAGAACAGGGGGACACAGATGCATTAGGAGGCTGCTTCCCTGTGATGCAATTTAATGACAGATAGGTCCAGTGATTGTGTAAAAGTTGGGGCCATGAGAAGGGCCATGTCGTCCCAAATAGGTGCATTAGCAACCCGAGATGGTAGCGTACTTGCAGTTTACGTACACCGCTCGTCGATGATTGGCTATCAGGTTTCCCCACATTGCGGGCTTCTAGCACGTCCGTCGCCGATGACGGCCACTAGCGGCCAGATAGGCGGCACTTTGGCCGCCGCCTTGCAACTTAGTCTTGTTTCATTCCCTTCCCTCTTTTCATTCTGTCTTTCCCGTCGTTTTTGGCTTGGACATATAATCCGTCACTCCTTTCGTCTTTTTTTTTTTTTTTGGTTTTCAAAATTTCTAGGACTGTCAGATCGAAGTACAGTACCCTCTGCTCGTCAGACGATCGACGTTGAGCGCGAGTCCAACCGGGTCTTCTTTACCCTTCTCGAACCTCCATCATTGAGCCTTCCCTCGTCCTCCATTTGGGAAACACATAACACCCTGTGTTCATCGACCACACGTTGGAGTGTGATCTCATTCCGGAATCACGGCGTCAAATCAGGTTGTTCACCCGGACTCGCTGCACTGTGTTAGGCCTTGGCTTCTTCCCCGACGCCGCCACCCTTTAAAACGCGCCATTCCATTTCAGCTTGCGTCAAAGTCTGTCGTCTGACAGACCAACCTGTCTAGATTGGTATGATCTTTTCACTCAGCTTTTGATCACTCTTCAACTAACACCACTACCGCAGAACTCAGTACTCTTTGCATTTGTCCGCATATACCCTCATCTATTTCTATTCCCTTCGTCATCCTAACACAATATCATGCGGCTTCGTCTCATATCTCATCCTCCTGTCCCCGTCATGCTCTTCTCCATCACATTTATCCCCGCTGATCTGCACCCCCTTCCCCCGAACTGGGATTCTCAGCTTGCCATCCTTAGCACTGCAGATCTTGAACTGCCTCGCTCCATATATGCGCTCGATTCCCCTGCCTGGCTCACGGAGATTCTCGAGGAAATCACATTTGATGTCGTTTCGCTTACAGTCTCTGCCATTTTTACTGATGGCCATTCGGAGGATTGGCCGTTGATGGACCGCGCCTGCGTCAATATGCTCGAAGGCGTCTTAGATGGTTTACGCCAAACTGTCGATCCTCCTGTCCCGTCAGTTCCATTAACACCACCCTCCTCTCCCATTTCCCCCGTGTTCAAGAAACAGGCTAAACATAAGAAACAAAGATCATTGTTGATGCAACTCGTGCAGTACATCGCATCCTTTCTTGATGCACTTTCACGTACTTACGCGTTGTGTTAGTTCTCTTATTCCCAATAGCGCCCCTCCCGCTCAACTGCCGTTCGTGGCGCCGCCACCGCCACCTCCACCATCAACCTCATATCAGCATTTTGCGGAAGATACTATGTATAAGTTTCTGACAGCATCAAAGGAGCTTCGCCAACGTGCACGGTCTGGTCTACTTGACGCATATCGGCGCTTTGTTATTCCAGAGCTCAAGTCTCGTCTACCT
>QFDX01000127.1:0-16998 GCA_003315875.1 Lactifluus piperatus | reverse complement strand
AAGTAGTACTCATACTCAAAGGGACACACACCAAATTTGGTGGAAATCTATCAAGAAATGGCTGAGATATGGCACTTGAAAGTTTGGAGTTTTTTTAAATAAAAATGTCATATGGCACATTCCCATGCAAATGACAATAATGTCACTCAGATGTAGATGCTGCATCCTCGCTCACGGGGGATCCAGCACACTTCAAGCATGACCAGGCGCTTGATGAGCACGGCAGGAATGTGAGTAACAATAAGGATGTGATTGAAGATTGAAAGAGTCTCACCGCTGCCTTGGCAGTGCTGCACGCGCCTTGTTACCCTGCACCAGTGCCCATTGCTTCTCCTTGAACATGTGCCATTCACTATCCACCATGCTCGCCTTTTTGCGCAGGGTGGCGACTTCGTGTTCAAGCGGGGTCATCGTGTGATTCAGATCGATCCAATCAGAAAGCGAGTCCCATGTGCTGGCTGTATTGGTCACTGCAGTCACGACAGACGGGTCCGCATTCTCGAGAAAGGCGCGCCGACGACAGTTTTGGTTGCACATGCACTTGTCGTTGTAGTTAGACCCCTGAAGCTATACCAGACGTCAGCGGCGAGGAAAATTGGAGACTTTGGAACCTTCATAGTACACATCTTCTGGGTCACCATCCTCTAAGAGACCGCTGGTAATTCCGCACAACTAGGGTATATCACAGGTGCGGGTATTCCCGCGGTGTTTCTGTCACGGGTGTCACGGGTTCGGGTGCGGTGTTTGACTCTGCAGTACCGCAACAGACCGTTAACCTGTACCCACGGTTTGTGGGTATTCCACGGGTTTACCAGCCTCCCATGGGTCGTTCCGCTCCAAGCCCCAGCATGACCACTGGCAGTGTCCCTTCCCACCACAACAGTGTTCCTGGTGGCCTCATCGCGTGGTACTCCAAGTCGTAGCAATTCAAACGCGGGTGACGGAAACCCTTCCGCCTCCCCCCACAGCCCCACGCAGGGATTACCACCTTCTATTGCTATCCCTCCGCATGCCCAGGGCCCCCACTTGGCTCATCCAGGCGCACCTAATCCTCAGATGAGCCTTGGTCCGTCCCCAACATCAACATCACCTGTGCAACAACCCACCTCACCCCATTACACCCATGCCAGCCCAACACAGCAATATCATCCGAGCGCTCATGCGCTCATGGCCCTGCGGTGCCTGTCTACTCGTTTGCTCATCCTGTATTACCCTTTCCCTTCCCCATCCTGAATTGGTCTTTACACGCGCTGTTTCTCTTTTGCCTCTTTCTGGTCTCGTCTAACCGTGTTATCTGGATCAGACTCCTTCTGCCGCCTCCTGTTCCATTCTCATTCTAACTTCATATGTTTACTGTTCCTGCACCGTTGTAGATCGGAGTGCTCAAGACCCCCCTAGTATGTCGGGAGCACACTATATGAAGTTGCCACTACCCTACTGAGTCCAATCAGCTCCCAAGCCGCCTCAATTATACCCCAAATAGCTAACTCTTTCCACCATTGATCGCGCCTACGCCGCCTAGGGATGAGTAAGCCACACAGCGGTGTTCTGTACCCTGTGGTGATATGCTCATCCCTTAGATTCCTTTTTCTTGCTATTCTACTTACAGCAGAAGTTAATCTATCTTAGGACATCTTGGATTGTAAATAAAGCTCAGTATCATCGTGAATGAAGAGCAGTTTTTGCCTCGAACTCGGCAGTTCTTGTGTGCTTTCTCTCTCCCTCTCTCTCTCTCTCTCCCCCTCTCCTGCCCTCGTCACGCTCGCCCCCCCTTCCGGCTTATCTCTTTCTCTGAAACCTAGGACTCACGCGCGCACTCCGATCCACAGTTCACCGTCTGCGATTCCTCTGTCGTTTATCGTTCCCATGCCATTTTATCGTTCCTGCGCCTTTGGACAGCCGACACCTCGTTGATACAGTAAGTCCATTATATTCATATACAGATACAAGTGGTGCTCATTTATCGTCAATTTATGTGACATTTTAGGTCGGCTCTGCGTACTAAAAGCACTCAATCACCCCCATCTTCCATCACCATGTCGAAGGCCCGTGATAAAATAAAAAAAACCTCTTTGTCCTCACTCCAGTCCCTCCGATCCTCTGCCACGAAACGTGCCAAGAAAGTCTCAGCAGCTGTTCATGCTGGCACTGCTGCAGGCATCCGGCCACTCAAACAAGCGCGGACCTCACCATTGACTTTATCGTCGAAGGTGGCATCCATCGCCGACGACGCCGAGAGTATCCATTTGACTTCAAGCATCTCGGGGAGCTCAGGTAATTGACGTTGTTTTCTTTTTTCTTTTTTTTGCTAATTGCTAGTATTAGATAAAGGGTCGATCTCTAAGCCACCATTGCTCATATCAACCAACTCAAACGAAGATCCAGACTCGCGCGAGGATGGCGATGGCGATAATGTAGACCCTGAAGCAGAACTCAGTAAGCCTCTGCTCTGGATATTTTGGCTTGATACTCAATAGTTTGATATAGAGGCACTCAAGCGAACCTGGCGCTCACCGATCTATTCCTTCTTCAAGTCGGACGACGTCTCCATTCAGTACCACAATAACAGACTCTGCCATTTTTTCCCTTGTGCTGCCCGTAGATGCAAGACTGCTGCGGGTGGTGTACGTTGCTTCCAAGATTCCAAAGACCGGGTGTCGACTGCCAATCTTCGACATCACGCACTCCGGTGCTTCGGAGAAGAAGCAGTACGAAATGGTACGAGGGGCAATGACATCGATGGGACCAATGGTTCTATCTTTTCTTTGTTCGTGCGCCAAGGCCAAAAGCCTGTGCACTATTCTCATCGATCCCATACTAACACTGAAGTCCGGTAAGACTTGTCTCTCCTCTTTGTGATATGTCCCTTAACATTCTTTATTGCCCACCTTGTTAAATGGATTACTGAGAACAACCGACCAGCCAATATTGTAAACGACTGAGAATTACGCGAGTTACTAACAGCTGGACGACCACGCATTGAAGTTGATTGAACTCCCTGGTCATATGACTGTTTCGCGGGATATCAAGGCATGTTTTGGTAAGTGTCATGACCGCATTGCTAAGCTTTTACGGGTATGTTTTCGCCTCTACTTTATTTTGAGATCGGAATAGTGTTGTTCCAGCCCGGCTTGGCCTGAAAGCCACGGCTTTGGCTTGGCCTGAGGTGGCTTTGGCTTTCAGAAACCCCAGGCCGGGCCAAAGCCGTGAACCACGGCTTGGCCCGGCCTAGGCCCCAGCTTTAATAAGTAAAATTTACAATATGTTCGCTACAGACCAGTTAACATACAGGAGAGCTACTCAGAGCTACACATAGCCTCCTCGACCTCATCTTTGATCAGTAGCCCTTCCCATGAGAATTGCTCAGCGTCTGACCCTTCATCAGAGTCTGCAAAGTCTCTTCCCATGCTCACGTTCTCCTGCTCACTGTCACCACTCACCTCTACCATGCCCCGCCTCACGCTCATGGTCCACACTATCGTACTGTGACAGAGCTAGGATCAGTGCATTCAAGTGCGCAGACGCCCGCCTTGTGTGCTTCAGAAAGCCCATTCTGCGCAAGCTGCTTTGGAAGTAGGAACCGCCATGTGATGTGCAACTTCTCGTCATGGGTGTAACCCAAAAGCTGAATCACCTCGCTTCTTGATGGGGGACTATTCATTGATGCTGTGAACAAGAGCAAGGGGGATACCAATGAGGGGATTCCCTCCGATGGCACAAATATACTAGTTCAAGCAAATTGAAAAGACATCCACAGCCTGTGCGCGGAGGCAAAGCGTGCTCAGCTGGAGTAAGTCATAGCACGTGATGGCGCGTTGTCCCTGCAACAGAGAGACGTGTAGCTTCTCGAAACGTTGGCAGATGACGGCACGCACGGCAGATGGGGGGATGTCGAGAGAGTAGAGTCTGGTCGGCTTGCAGTCGGCAGCGAGAGCAACAGCTACCGCTGCGTCCGTGCGGGCTTTGGCAAGTTCTGCTTTGAGCCCCTGTACTTCTGCCAGCGCAGCGCACTCCACCGGCGTTTGCATTTGCATTTGGGGCTGTGGAGCCGGAGCCTTGTGCTTGCCTGTGGATTTTTCGTAAAGTCTCTGGGTGCTATCCTGGGATGTCATGGGCAACGAGGCGCTGCTATTGTCGTCGTCGGGAGGACGACGACTAGCATCTTGAATCTTGTGGGAGGGAGGGGGCATCAGGGAGGCGCCGTGGGACAAAGGGTGAGAGTTGCCGTAAGATTGGGTGCGTTGGCGCTTTGAGCTCGGGTGTGTTTGTGAATCTTGAGCATCAGTTTCCATGGTGTGTCCTCCATATGCGTGGGGCAGGCAGCAGTCACAGGCCTGAGCCTCCTCCACGACCTAAGTGCAAACATCAGATCGAATGTGTTGAGCCAAATGGAGCAGAAAGGGGGACGCACCCGTACGAAATACTCGAACATAAAGCGCACTGTGTCTTCTGCATCAAGTTCAGTTCACTGAGCGCAATGTGCAAAGGCTTCTTGGCCTGTGTCCCAAGCAAGAGCTATCCGACGAAAAGCAAAGTCAACAACCAGATTCAGATAGAGGTTAGCGCAGTGGCACGCACACACTTCCATATTGTTGAAATTGTCCTCGTGCGCAACAGCAACCTCACATTTGATGATTGTACTTGTGACGCGCTGTGCTGTGCAGATATCAGAAGCCTGAGCATATATGTGTCACAAGTGGGAAGTGGTTGGGGCCGGAGGAGGTGGGATGCGGCAGTGTCGACATGTAGTTTTGGGAGGGCCTGTACCTGTGAGTGCTGTAATTGTCACTCACTGAAAAGCCGCGGCCTTGACGGCTTGGCTTTGGCTTTTCAAAATGCAGGCCGGGCCAAAGCCGTGACGAAGCCGTCATCTTGGCCCAGCTTGGCTCGGCCTATTTGGGCCTGGCTTGGCCTGGCTTGGCGGCTCAGGCCGGGCCAAGCACAACACTAGATCGGAATTAATATATTTTTTTTTTGTTTCTTTTTTTCAGGAGCATCCAGGACGGCTGCACTTTGCAACGGATGCATGGACATCTCCGAACCATCAGGCATTTGTGGCGTGGACCGTACACCTTGAGCACCAAGGTCACATGCTTGCGTTTCTTCTTGACATCGTCGAATTGCCAGAGGCAAGTGGCTCACTTATTTTTCTTTGTCAGTGATGCTAACATTTGTCTCAGTCTCACACTGGCATCACAATGGCCAAAGAATTTCAGGCAATGCTTGTGCAATTTGGGCTCAAGGACAAGGTATGTCTCGGACTTCGGCTGACAGGCCCGTACTTATCTACTTGTTGTTCAGATTCTCGTGCTTAATGCTGACAATGCAACGTCCAATGACACTCAGACCACCGCCCTCGCACAGATGGAAAATGCCTTTGAAGAGGTCAATCGTGCTCGTTGTTTCAACCACACGCTCCAACTGTCAGCCAAAACCCTACTCAAACCATTCAACGCAGGCATGTCCTCGGCACAAATGGCAGTGTAGGAAGAGGAATCCCCTGGCTTTGATGATATGCCGACGCTTTTGGACAACAGTGCTAGGGATGACAATGAAGACAACACCGATGATGGTTATGAAGGTATTGGTGAGGAGGATCTCGGTGATGATGATGAACCCGAGGATGAGGGTGGTGATGGGATCAACAAATTAAACGACCTGGATGAGGAAGAGCGCGAGAGGATTTTAGCTGACACAGCTGTCATTCAGCAGACTGTCACTAAGGTTCGTATTATTAACTTCCAACTCCCACATTACTTATCATTAATTGCAGGTCCGGCAATTATCCTTCGCGATCATTCACTTGACAACCATTGCGCTCCCAGCTTGGCAAACCATCTGCACTCAAGCGGGATTCAAGCCATATCTCATCCCTTGTGATGTTGTCACGCGATGGAACTCAACATATGATATGATGCAATTCGTGCTCAAGTACTGAGTACCCATTGATAGCATTACAGCAAACAAGGAATTGAAGTTGAGAAAGTATGAGCTTGATAACGAGGATTGGAGGATTATCGAAGACTTGGTCGTTGTACTCAAGGTGGGCTCATTTCATTCATTGAAACCACACTAGCATTGACGCGATGTTCTTTACAGCAATACAAGAAGGCTACGCTTTTTTTTTCTGGCAACACAGCAAGTATTGCGGCTGTGATTCCAGCAATGGACCATCTTCACAACACCCTCAACCTTCAGACAAAAAAGGAGTACCATCCATCTATACTTGTTGCGATGAAATTGGCCCAAAGAAAGTTGGATCGGTATTACTCAATAACTGATCTCTCGTCTGTCTACAGAATTGCCATGGGTAACGTAGTGGCTTCTATTTCTTGGTGCCTGCTAACTTTTACTCTGCAGTTCTACATCCCGGTCTCAAATTAGAATACTTCCGGCAACATCAATGGGATGATGAGTGGATCGACGTGGCAGAGAATCTAGTTCGTGAGGAATATGTGGTCAACTATGAGATAAAGGAGACGGTTTCTGGTACCAGCAACGCTGAGGAACAGAGCGATAATGTGAGTATGAGTTAGTCATGTTCGTTGCTCTGGCTCTGATTAACAAGTGATACAGAAACATGCAAACGACTTCATCGACTTCGCTGACTTCTCGGTCAGCACCTCATCACAGACCAGCGAACTTGATGCTTACCTACGGAGCGTGGTCGAAAACGTGAAGGACCCCTTGAAGTGGTGGATCGACAACCGCCCTATATATCCGACCCTTTCACGCATGGCATTAGACTTTTTAAGTATTCCTGGTTAGTCTTCTTTTACTGGCTTTGTTTCTGCTCTAGCTAAGATCACATAGCAACCTCCACCGCAGTAGAACGGGTCTTTTCTCAAGGTCGCCAATTACTTCACTTCACATGCAATTGACTTTCCCCATCGTCAATTCGTGCTTACTTGTGCCTTGGGTCATGGAGCCGACACGACCTTCTGTTTCTAGGGGATTTGTTATCAGCGTTGAGGGTGAAGAAGAGGAGATGAGTGGATACTGATGCTGAAGACTAGTTGCCAGAGTTATTTCTATATATCCCGAAGTAGTAGGATATTTTTGGTCAAGTTTGATGTTCTCACCGTGGGTACTGGTGGTACCGCGGTAATTGATGATACCTGTATATGTCTTGTACAGGTTTATACCCATACCCGTGAAGATGGGTGTGCTTGTGGGTACGGTTACGGTTGTTGAAAACTGTACCCACGGTATACCCGTGAGATAGCCTACTTGCACCCTCACCTTCACCCTTGCACCCTCACCCTCATGCCCCTCATGCCCTCCCCTTCCCCCTCCCTCTTGCCCTTACCCTCACTCTCAGGCCCTCACCCTTACCCTTGTGCCCTCCCCCTTGCCCTCCCCTTCAACCTACACAGGTTACCCCAACCCATGCAATTCACTAATTTTGAGTCATAGTTACCAAATATAGAACTAGTTGATCACATGACCCTAACCCACCATGGGTATGGTAACCCACACTAATAGGGTTTTTCACGGGTATACCGCAGGTACATTTTTCCATAACCATACCCATACCCGCGGACACCGTAACCTTAATGGGTACGGGTATAAACCCGCAGGAAACATATACGGTGTCGCCTGATAACCGTGGTACTGTAAGCACCTGCAGTTATCTGTGTTCCCTTCGCGCTGGTTCTACCCCTTCCCCACCAAAGGAAGCCCCTGCTGCATAGCAGCAAGCGATAGCTTGCTGTCTAGCTCACAGGGGCTGCAGGGGAGGTGGGGTCAGAGGCAGTAGCACACTTTCCTAGGGATCCGCCCCGCGAGCAGTTGCTCACAGTGGTGTTGTCGTGCTGTCATAGTGGCCAACGTGGGCCAGGGAGTGGCAGTGGCGCCCCTGGTCCTGGTGACATAGAACAAGTCCCACCCCACGAGCAGTTGCTCGTGGGCGGGTGGGTGTCGTCTTGTAAGTGGTAGGTAGGGGATCCAGCACCCCGCGAGCAGTGGCTCACGGCGGTGGGTGTCATTAGCAGGTGATGCTGGCACGAGGTAGTTTAGATCCTAAAGAAGGAAAACATACCATTAGTAGTGGATAAACGAAGAAAGGAAAAGAAAACGTACCAGGGGCCCAAATGATATGTCGCTTGTCGTTTGGGTCCCTGTTTTGCACTCGTTCCCCTCATCCTTCTTCTTGTCACCCTTTCATTGTCATCTTGTCTCCGCGTGACGTGGCATGCTTGCAGTACACGTCACTGTTTGGTCTTGATGAGAGGGCGTGGGAACGGGATACCGATGCACCCGTGGAATACCCGTAAACCGTGGGTACGGGTGATGGTCTGTTGCGGTGCAGCAGAGTCCAATACCGCACCTGTACCCGTCACACCCATGACCAAAACACCGCAGGAATACCCGCACCCGTGAAATACCTTACACACTAATGGGTGTGGGTGTGGGTTACTCATGGGTTTGGAAAGTTCAACCCACACCCATACCCATGACACCCATGGGTGTCAAACCCACACTATTCACTATGCCCATACAGGCCACCCCAATCATGATGCTGTATCCTCTGAAGGGGGCCCAGGAATATTTCACCTTCTTTGCATTCTTTTCACAATTGGTTTTTCCATCAAATACAATGAACCAATCATCAGCAAGTTCACAAAATACTTGTGAACTTTTTGGCACTTTTTAGCACTTTTTTGCTTGTTGACAAGTGAACAAGCCCTTACAAGCCCTTACAAGTGATTACAAGTTGACAAGTCGACAAGTCTGAGTACATATGTACAGTATAAAGACCCATTTAATAAACTGTAACTATGGTTGTCGCACCGCCATCGTTGCCCTGGCTATGTTGCACCGCTGTCATCCTTGCTGTTGTCGTGCTGCTGCTGTCATCCTCACTGTTGTCATGCTGCTGCTGTTGCCCTTGCTGTGTTGCACTGTTGCCACCATCCTCGCTGCTGTCGTGCTGCCTGCAGGCACCCACCGTAGTTCACAGAAAACAGAAAAGGGTGCAGCTCAGTTGCTCCACCATCTCCCAATCCAACTTCCCTATCCTCCTTTGAGTCTGATGAGCTCGAAAACGTCAAGGACATCGACATTGCTGAGAACCTACGAGAAGGAGCTTGACTCTGTAGTTGTGAAATGCGCAATGAGGGGCACTGGCCAGGAGCACAAACAAGGGGCAAGATTATTGGGCTAATTGGAGACACACTGCACATGTGGGTCCTCGCTGTTGTCGCGCCGCCACTGTTGTACTTGCTATGTTGCACCGCCTTGTCATCCTCGCTGTCGTTGTGCTGCTGCCGTCGTAGTCAGGGCTGGGGTAGAGATTCACCCTGTGGGCTATGGTCCTTGCAAATGGGCCAGATCAGCATATACAAATCAGATGAATGAGAATCTAGACAGACCTCACGTAGTACTTGCACGACTTCGAACCGGGTGCCGCACCATGATGCAAGCATAATCTTGCCTGTCACATCATACTCAAGTGCCTTGAGCTCGTATTGCCCTTTGAATGCGCCTGCTCAATAACCTGCATGACTTGCTGCACACTCAACCTGCAATATTGGATGCTGGTTCTCATCAAAAAGCAAACAAAAGAAAAAAAGAAAATGATTACGCACGCGCTGCCAATCATGCCCCATACATCCTTAGCTACTGCCCCTCTCTCCTTCAACCTTGACCAAAATCCAGGACTAACCAAACGCCGTAATGAGTACATCACAAAGCTCAGTTTATATTTTTTAAAAGAGAGCACTCACATTCCCAAAAACTTTTTGCTTTTCAAAAAGCTGCTACCCCAAATGGCTTCCATGGAGCACAACAATAGTGCTGCGGCCCTAGACAGGGAGGAGACAAGAAAGAGACCAAGTTAGTTATAAAAATAAGAAGAAACCATACCCGATGCTATGAACGTCCCACATGATCCATGCAGACTGTTACAATGAGTTGTTGACTTAGAGGAATCCAGTTATTTTTCAACAATCACATGACCAGTGCATACAACCACAAACACAAACAAAAAATTTGTGGACACATTTTATCATCAACAGCAACCACGCTCCAAGGCCCTCCCACTGCAATCTGGCTTTTTTTTCGTTTCCAACACCTCTAGCTGGCCTCTAAGGTTACCTCTGATGACCCTGTGGAAGAACTATTGATCGGCACCATGGCTGGGAAGCAGAATGGGAATGGGAGAGAAACTTGCCTGGTATGTCTTGCTGAAAATATCCACCCCACTGCTATTGCAACGTTTCCCAGGGAGCATTACCTCACTGCCTCAACTTATCTGTCCTCATGCGCATTTCCTTCAATGCTCCTCTTATCATCTCCTTCCCTAGTCCAGAGGGCTGACTCACACCCTGTGCTCATACCTGGAGTTGACTCGCTCAACCATACTTGTGCGCAGCCTGTTTCTTGGCTTGTCACCTCCCCACCTTCCCTGTTGAAAGCCACAGAAACATATCGCTTGTCACTCACACTGCACAAAAGGCAGGCACTGAAACACTATGGGCCCAAACCCAACTCAGGAGCTGCTACTTGGATATGGTTTCAGTTCACACTGCCGGCCAACCTCGATGACACAGTCGTGTTGAAAATAGGTGGGGCACCAGGGCCAGGTGACAGTGCACAGCATGAGGTAGGCAGTGGTGTGAGTGACACAGCTAGTGTGTGGGGTGCCATCATGGATGTGGTGAAGGCTACGAGGACAAGGTCATTCGAGAGTGGTTGCATGCACTGTCTTCCTTGCAAAAGAGACTTGCTTCTGAAGGTGATGTAGATCTGTTATCCACTTATTTTAATCACTTGCTTTGGGTGCTAATGAGAAGGATACATGGTGTTTGCAAAGGGACACCACTACCACGCGATGATGACAGTGACCACCACCACCGACGCGACAATGATGGCGACCACTACTACCACCACATGATGATGGCAACCACCACCATCACTGCGCAATGACAACGATGATTTGTGTGATTTCATATCCATTATTTTACTACCTTTTAATGTGTAATGTGATTGTAATGTGTAATCTCATCATATATTGCTGTCATTTATATACTATTTTTAATAAAATTCAGTTTGCTGTTTGACTTGTTGACTTGTCAGGACTTGTGAGAACTTGTTGTCTTGCTGACTTGTAGTGGCTTGTTGAGTCTGAATTCATTGGACTTGTCGAAAAAGGGACTTATCTGGTTGGTCTTGTGACTTTAAGACTTTTTCGGCTTGTTTCGGCTTGTACAAGCTTGTACAAGTGCCGACAAGAGATTTGTAAGAATACTGATGATGCATGCCCTGTGGGCTACCCCACATGCAACATCACATCCACTGAAAAGGACCCAGAAGTGCTTCACATTCATTATTTCACAATTGTTTTTTCATCAAATCTGACACCACAGAAGCAGGGGGCACAGCCAGAGGCACCACTCTGACGCATTTTTGTCAATGGACACACCACGCATCACCCTGCCTATGCCAGCTCCAGCCTCCCCTGTCATCACATGCAGAAGTAGGGGGTGCATCCACAATGCCAGCTCAGGATTGATGTCCCCCTGGCTCACACACAAGACATCCATCAATGGACTCATCCTTACCATCACCATCTATCCATGCTATCTGCACCTTACACTTGGCAGCAAGGCATTTGATATGCCACCTAGCCACAGCCTGGCCTTGGCCACCATGACCTTGCATTGTTGAACCGGCACGTACACAGGTAGAGCCATACTACCGGTGTGGGGCGCAGCATCTGTTATCTCATATGCACAGCCGCCCAAGTAAGACTGTTACTAGGAATCCCCTTATGGGATACACGTACTGCAATACACAGCATACAAGTACACATACTAGACATGTTCCTTATACAGTAGTGTACAGTGTCACAAAGTGACCATTGATCACACTCTTTGAGATGTATATAAACACACAGTCTTTAGCATAGTAAATACAGACTTTGTCTACTTGAATCATCGCTCAAGTAAGTCCACCTAGCACATAACCAGCTGCACTATATGCGCTCTTCATACATGTGCCCCAGCTCCCCTTGTTGGCCTTGCACAGCTGCATCTCATATCAGCACTCTGCTGGTGCAAGGCAACTTGTCTGAAGCACTCCTGAGTCACATGCAGACCAACCTGTGACAATGTCAGCATCACACAAATGCATGTGGAACATGAAAGTGCCCCAATGTGCCTGCCACAGCAGCAGCTTGAGACACTACCATGGCATGCAGGTGTCTATACACTGGCTTGACAGCCAGCTTCCACTTCCTCAACTACCTCCATGCTGCTCAGAATGTGCCACACACACAAAAACTTGCAAGGACAACCACCTGCACAACAGTGGAAGCATGGTTGCACTGCTAGAGTGGCCCTCCGTGCATGCCAGTGTAATGTAGGCAGAAGCCCATTGGTGGCCCATTGGCCAATGCCAATGGCTTGCCCTGCTCAAACACTGGTATCCATGTCGCAAAGTCGAAACACGCAACCTTGAAGCAGTGAAACACGCTGTGGAGCACACAGGAACAGGGAGGGCACCTCCAACAAGGGGACACACCATGGCAAGGGGCACTTCCAGGTCTTCCCTCGCCTGTGCCAGCCCTTGCACACTCCTCTGGTCCACCCCAACACATGTGCACATCCTTCATGCTTGCTGCTAACACACACAAGCTCCTGCACACCCTGCACACCGTCGAGCACCACCCATGCACACTCTCCTGGCCAGGCAATCCACACCACATCATGCTGCGATGCACCAAGACCTGGAGGGCAATGCACAGTCAGTACCAATAGCCTCAAAAGGCTACTCACCATCTGCTGCCATGCCATGCAACTTGCATCCCAATGCACAGTCTGCACACACTGATTTGAGACAATGCCCCACTTACTGTATGCCGTTTGGGCTGAGGGGGCATGTTGGAAGTGCAGCCAAATGGCTAGTAGCCAATTGGGGGTATTAGTCAGCCCCAGGCTTACAGGGCATGTCGCTACTATACTTACTTTACTTTTTTACACACCACATACTTGCTTTACCTCTCTTTTATCTTGAGTCCATTGGGCTTTTCAGCCCCTCCACCTTCAATAGTGCATTGGTATTGGATTCATGGCAGTGACAGCAGTCACACATGTTGGCCTGGTGCTGGCAGTGGCAGAGGCAATTACAGGTATGCAAGATCTCAGAGGAAACCAGGCAAAATTGAGTGAGATACAGTTGATTATCTCATAATGCATATGGTTGGGAGCCACCAAAACCCATGCATTATTACAATTATGCAGTATGGAATAATGTCACGTTTTGTGATGATATGTGACAACTACCACAACATGTGACATTATGCTACTCTTTGTGGACCCCACATGCTATCTAAGGTTATTTGCTTCACATTCTTCAACTCAGACTGCCTCAAATGTGCCCTGAAGCGACAGAGGTTGCATGACAAGTCCAAAGCACACTCTGAATCAACCTGGAGGCAGCTGGCCTCTAACTGCTGGCAATAATCCATCATCATGGCATTGCTCAGCTCCTTCCCATTCTCTTCCTCACCCTCAGAGTCTGATGTGATATCCCCTTGTGCTATGGCCTGCTCACAAAGGACTTCAGCAACAATATCAGCATTGCCATCTTCAAACTGGTATCCTGAGTTGCCAATCTTGAGTTCTTCCACTGGATTGAGAATGTCCTCCAGTGTTGGTACATCACCATGAATCCAATTTTGTTTCTTTAACTCCATGATGGAATTGAGGAGGTCAGCCTCAAGCTGTTGACATTGGTCTGTGTAGGCATGAGGGGGATGGGTGGTTGAAGTCTCAGTAGTGACTGTAGTTGGGTGTGTTGTGAGTTGCAATTTCTTTATGGCAGCAAGGGCTAATGCTGGATCCCCTTCTGCATCCATCACTGCCTTCAGAGCAGGCCACCATTCATTTTTGGTATATCTATCTCCCAAGTGACTGCATAAGGCATCCTCTGCTTGGGGAAGCTTCATTTCGGTGGTGGCAAACTCTTCAATTATCTTCCAGGCAGTGGAATTGTTCCTGGCTGCAGGCTGTGCTGATAAAGAGGGTCCAGATCATCTTGGGATGCAAACCACTATAGGTGAGCATTGGATGCCAGTATGGTTCCAGCAATTCTTGATTGTAGAAGCCCCCACAGTGTCCCATGCTTCCTGGGCCATGAGCATTGCTTCAAGTAAGTTTATCTTGTAGATTTCACTCTCCCCTGCATCATCACAATTGAGGGCACGAATACAGAATGCACAGTGGTAATGAGCCTTGAAACATTGGATGATTCCAGTGTCCAAAGGCTGAATGTGCAAAGTCAAATTTGGCTTGAACCATTCAAGTTGTATGTTTGTTGGCATGTAAGCAATATCATGGCCACTGAAATTGTCAATGAATAAACAAATAGTGTGATTTTCACTGCACATGCATGTGTCAACCATCTTGATATACGGTCTAGTGTTGTCAAGGTCCGGTTCAGCCCCTCTGCCTGAACCTTGGACTGGACCATCGGTTCAGGTTCAGGGGGGTCCGGTTCTCGGTTCACTGCCTGTGAACCGAGAACTGGACCCTTTATTTTGGTGGGAGGGAAGCCAAGTGTGAGGGAGTGACTCACACCATGCGGGGATGGTGAGCAAGGTGCTGCACAGGGAGCGAAGCTGAGCGCGAGAATGAGCAGCTTGCGCCACGCTGCAGATGGTGGGCGGGGCACTCCGACAACTATGAGGTTGTACACGACATCCCCGGACATTGACAATCTTCACCAACAAATTTCGTCTCAACTATCTGTCCCTACCCATGCGCTCAAGACCCACTCTACCACCTCCAAGAGGTATTACCCTTATGCCTATTCCCAGTGTTGTGCTAAGTGAGTTGCTACCCTTTCCTCGTGCGCATCAACATGTAAACGATCATTCTCTTCCACATCAGTGGTATCATCCACGTGCAGCAGATCCTGTTCCTCTTCTGTCCATTCCATCATCATGAAGGAAACCATTCCACACAACTGTCACATCGACGAGGATCTGTGCTTGATGATACCTTGCTCAGCAGCGAAAAGGTTGTTCTCAGACTCATGAAGTCTTATGTGCAATATAAGTCCCCCTTTTCCCCTTGTACTTATCCTAATTATCATTTTTTCCTATCAGATTTCAAAATCCCAATGATCCTCATGACAGGTTGTTTGAACCCCACCCGACGGACTATCCCATTAGCGAGCTTGAATTTCCCAACTCTGGTGCTACAGAGTGGTACGTTTTTTTTGGCAGGTTGGCCCCATGCGTTCAATGCATCTGGTAGTACCCTCTGCCTCTTTCTCTTGGGGGTTTATAGCCCTCTCTCCTGAACAATACTCTCTCTTTGGAACACTGCCGCAAGATATCACCCCTGTCGAGTCAGAGAAGACACCAGTGACGAACCATTTACGGATGCTCCGCCGTGCTGTCGCTCTTTGCGATGGCCCACAATTCATGCACACGCTTGATACGATTAACTTGCTTCTGCGACGGCTCAAGTACCTGCCCTTCTGTCTGAAGCATATGCACCGCCGCAACCCAACACGTTCCGTGCTGCAGTGGCTGGGTGGAGTACAACAGGGCTGCCACATGCCGTTGCTTTGTAGATCGTCGAAGAAACCTATCAATGTACAGTCGGTTGTTTTAATGGCGAGCTCATGCCTTCACTTGTCTTGTGCTTGCTATCCCTCACCCGTGCCCGCCCGGGCTTGCTCCTAATTGACCTAGGCAGCGGTGTCGGCAACGTTGTGCTACAAGGAGCACTGCAAAGTGGCTGCTCTGCATTTGGCGTCAAAGTGATGAAGAAACCTGTGCAGATGGCGGGCGAGCAGCGCACACGGATGTGGGGCATGCGTATGGGTGACATCGAGCTTGAGCATGCAAATATGCTCCATAGTGCGCATGTGAATAAGCTCCTGGCCTGTGTCGATGTCATTCTTATTAACAATAAATTATTTGGTGAGTCATGTATGTCTCCCTTTGTATAATAAACCAAACCAAACGAAAAAAACAAACTGGATTTGATAGTTAATAATATATATATCTGTGATTCTGTGTATCCGTGTTGTACTGTACAATATTCATCTCCAGGTATTTGATATGTGCGTGCGGGGTGCCAGGCATCAAAGGAACGCTTATATCTGCACATTGTCCTTGTCGTCGTCCGAGATGATGTCCGCGGCTCTGGACGTCGTGCTGGAGCCAGAGCCGGAGCTGGCAGAGCTGCTGCACCATTGCCAGCTGATTCTCACTGCAGGGATGGCGATGGCGGTGCCAATGCAGAAAAATTCACAGAGAGTGCCAGCTGCTGAGGCAACAAAGAGCTCAGACATCATGAGAGTGTTCTGTGATGTGGATGCAGTGCTTGATGTTGAATTGTGGGAGGGCAATGGTGGTGGGTGGGTTGTGGGAGGAGAGGAAGGAGAGGACGGAGGCATGCATTATGCCTGGTAGTATTTTGCCATCCGTGGGGGAGTGACCACGTCCAGATCTGCGGGGAGAGTAAGTAAACATAGAGAGAGGGAGAAGCACGATTAACAAAAATGACTTACCACCATCTGGGCGCTCAGAGACAGCAAAGACGTTCATGGCACCAGCTTTGGAAATGGTCTCATTGAGCAACCATAAAACCTGCTGATACCCTCTCGCCACAGCAGTATGTTGTGCCACGAATCTAGGTGCATGATTTAAGCCGAGCTTGAAGCCACCCATGCCGCTGGGCCACGCCTGCACCTCATCACTCATGGTGAGTAAGGAGATACCCTTGCTCATACAGAGGCCAGCAGTATCACAAATATATAAGGGCGGGTCTGTAGGGGAAATAACATAGAGGACCGCGTGTCGGGAAACAGAGACACCTAGTGAAGGTCATGTGCCTATTATTGTCATTTGCATGGAAATGTGCCACATGACATTTTTATTTAAGAAAACTCCAAACTTTCAAGTGCCATATCTCAGCCATTTCTTGATAGATTTCCACCAAACTTGGTGTGTGTCCCTTTGAGTATGAGTACTAATTG
>QFDX01000124.1:0-38320 GCA_003315875.1 Lactifluus piperatus | reverse complement strand
TTACGTGAGCGACCAGGACCATTTTCATCTTGATTTTAATATTCCCTTTAAGTATCCTAAAAATCCCTGGGTACGTGTTTCTACACCCATATTCTGTTCCTTTACTCAAGGTTGGCGACAGAGAGCTCCTGAAAAAGTGTTCTACTCTCCATTTTCCCCGACACCCGATTCCACAACCCCTCTACAGCGGCATCTCAATAACCCGAGTGCACCTGACCCAAACATAGTACACCCAACGTTATCTTCTTGGCTTAGAAACATGATCACCCTCTCCACAATCATCGATCGGCTGCAGGAGCTAGCCACCACCGCATCCCAGGAACACCAACCCCAGCTCAAACGCCAGGTTTCCACCTTACGCACCGCCTTCAAGAAACAGCAGGAGCGCTACATCGCATTTTTACAGCTTACCAGGAAATATGCTGACAGGTTCTTATTGGACATGACCGAGGAAATACAACGACAATCTTCTTTTCTCGACACGCTGCAGAGGCGGTTGGATATGGCTAAATCTTTGCGTGAGCAAGCCGTTCATCTGCGAATGTCATATCAAGACGGGACTCTCGATTGCATGACGAAGCTCAGACGCACAGGTACGTGCCGACGTGCCATCTGCCATCTTTGTAACACGAAGCTGAGGCACCTATCTCAAGTTCTGTCCCAACCACTCCCACAAGATAGCGACCTACTTAGGGAAGTGGACGTTATACTAGAAGAAATCCGACAATGCTACATTGAGATAGACAAGTTCTGGGTCGATGAGGTGAGCCGGGTCACGAGGGCGTTGGAACTGCGCCGCGTAGACCCTGAAGATATCGAACGCTGGCGACAATTCCGGGAAAGCTTGAACCAAACGATCGTGGACTTGGAGGTATAATACTTTCCTTGCATCATCGCCATCAGTATTCACAGTCTACAGACTCGATCTGCGGAAAGTGGCAGCAACGAGGTCGCCGCGGACGCCAATCCTCGACAAACTGTGCGGCATTTCAATTCTCGTCTTGTATGCTCGTGTTGATGTAGTACAGCTACGTGGTTTTGGATCTGTCGTAGCTTCTCTGTGTGATGCGGCATTTGCTGCGAAGCATGGTTTGAGAAGTCTTTGGCTCAGCGCCTCTGCAACGCTCGAGTCTGTCGAGCCCCATCTAAACGTACTTCTAAAAGCCGAGGTCAGATTGAAGGAGAACTCCAGATCTTGTGTTGGCTTCCTCAGAAAATGGCTCCGATATGGGATGACCGAGGTGCTAGCTTGCACCTCGTACATATCCTATTCTCCTTTTTCTAGGTCGATAGCCTCTGGAGATCTTAAAGATCAGGTTTCCAGGCTCCAAAACGAAAGAATAGAAGTTGCTGCATATACGTCCATTCAGACACGGCAGGGTTCGTTCTTCAAAAATCTGACTGTCAGGTTGTCGTGGCGAGGCACGGCAAGCTCTCAATATTTGCGGAGGTTCAATGTCATCCACGAGAAGGGCCTATCATCTCTGCAAAAGGTGGATCACGGGCTTGACATTCTACTCGCTTATCTCACCACATGCGTTGCCCAAATGGACGCCCATTCAACATCCTCCATATTTACTACCTCGCGCCTTCAAGTTCTCTCTTCTGACTGGCTGAAGAAGCGAGATGTCCTACGGTACTTATTGATGGATCTGCCACCAGTGGGTGGTCCTATAACATCCCCCACGTCGGCGGAAAGCCTGTAGCAGTGTGCGTGTATGAGCTCGACGACCCCGTCCCTGTAAATTTGTAACTATTTTGACGTTCTGACTTCTGAGTGGAAGCTTGCTTGGATTGTAGTGTTTAGCTTTAGGGTTCCAGGTTTAGTAGCATGTCCTATGAACGCCGGTCTGTATGATTTGGGTAGGTCTGATCGTTTTTGCCATAAATGTAATCAAATTTTGGCTCAGTGTGGCGTGGCGATAGAAAGTGAGGTAAAATCACGAGTTTACAATATGCAAGTAAGGGCTTTCTTGCACGTGACTGATGTGGCCATTTTGGGTGTGATAACAAACAAAACTAACTTTGTCGCGTCGCATCAGGTGATCGCCTGTCTCATCGATTGAGAATGTGGACGACGTCCATTCCAAGCCGGAAAGAAGCCTTCACCCTTCCTGTAACGTTATGAATAAAGAGTACATGATTGGCATCCATGGCATCCTCCTACCGGAGGATACAACTTAACGACGTGCTCTGGAACCTCGAAAAGGGCCGCGACAGTCCGCAAATACCTCTCATGGATCCCTCTGCTCTGTGGAGTCTTGCCCGCTTCTTAAAGTTCACGTTCGTTACTCCCCTACCAGATCCACTACACGTACTCAGTCTACTACGCATTCATCTTCTGCTTTCGTGTGCCAGTGCCACCTTCCTCGTCGGTTTCGTTGCCTCGCTCTCGATTTTCCCTATTTTTCTTCATGGTATTTATACGAGGAAGGCTCGTTGGATCGCTTGGAATGGAGAGGACAACACTCCCTGAGAAACTATGTCGCGTGTCTTAGAAACCTTTTTAGTCTGCATTCTTTCCTCCTCTCTTCTCCCTTGGGCGTGCGACCCACGCCTTATCCATGTGGTCTCAGCTTCTTGACGATTCTCGTGCCAATCGTCGATGTGCGTTTAAAACCGTATCTTATATACGACATCATATTTAATCAGATACATCGCTGTATTTATTCTCACCAATCTGCATTTGCTGTGGTAGCAGCAGAACGCAAATATCGACCACGTTGAGGACTTGACAAAGAATGGAATTAAATTATATCTATTCTATCTCTTTTAGTGTTGAGGACACCTCCTACTTAGAATGGAAGGAACGAGAGAGACGAGTGGGAAAAGTGCGTGCGTAAGAGTCGGTCAATGAGACGACCCCTTGAAGGCGTCCCCGACAAGAAAGTAGGTACAGTATGGGTAGGTTTCATATATGATGGGAGCTGGTAGTATATAAAGAGGTACTACAGTATGTTTCATATATGATGATGACCCTGCGCCAAATGGCCAATATTTAACATGGGGCCTTAAGGGCCCCCGATGTGGACTAGCTAAGGGGGAACCATGCCACGCGTGCTGTAAACTAACGGGGCACGGGGCAAGCTAAGTACAAAGGTGGTAAGTGCTAAGTACGAGTCTGGGGGCCGCAAGGCCGGGAAATACGGCCCGGGGTGGCGATCCGATCGGCCCTAGTTCCAACACGCACGCTTTCCCATTCTGAGGGGGCTTGGAGTTTTGCTGCATGCTTGAGGGCCGCTATGGTGGGAGGGGCTTGTCCTTCCGCTGGGTCAATAGTGGCTGCTGCTGCTGTGGCGACCTCCAGGATGCGGTTGAGCGGGTAAAAGCTCGCTGAACCCGGGATCCAACTAATGAAAATGTTCTGGTCGAAGAGGATGGCGGAGATCGTTTCGCCTATCGTCCTTGCATGCTTGGGCGTTGTCGTACCTGTTCGTGGTTAGGCGCGGGATTATCTGGTGGACCACTGTGTGGATAACTAATACCGATCTAGACGGGGAGGTGGTGAGTCACAGTATATTTCCTGGCCAACTCCATCGCGTCCACCGTGACTAAGGTGCGGAAGCTCACATCCCTGTGTGACGCGTTTGTTCCTAAAAAGGTTGCCAGTGATCCTACCTCAGTCCCTCGGTTGAAGGCTACTATCACGTGTTATGGGTTGCAAAATACCAGAGAGTTTCAAAAAATAAAACATTGCAATTTTTAAGAGATCGGTGCAGCAAACTAGCTGATCTTTGATTGGATATATCACACAAATATCCCCTTATTATGTATCACCAAAGAAATAGAGAAGTTTCATTGTACTTTCTTTTGCGATCTTGCTGATAATATAGGGGACTACTCAAAAATCGATTAAAATGGTCTCGGGTTTAGGCATTTCTCAACACAATGCTATGAAAGTTTCAAGGTATCATCTACCTATATCATTCAAGTCTTGTGTAAAATTATAGACCATTCAGAGTAGCAGGAGGGGAGATACAGATGAAAGAGTGAATTTGTGTGACAACATGTGCTCGACGCCATCAGATTTCAAAGTCCACCACTCGGCTAACGTGTCGCGTCGGCGCGTCCCGTTCACACAGCCACGTGTCCATTAGCATAGCCGAAGCGGAGATAGGTTCGGCCGTATGAGTCAGCGTGACAATCCGTGACATAATTTTTGAAACTCCCAATTTTTGGGACTTGCACACTCAGATTTCTTCTGATGCAACAAATGAGAGTTCAGAGGGATAGTTCACATGTAATCACATCGACTCCAAAAGTCCGATTGGAAAAAAGTGCCGCCGATGCTTTTCTATGCATGATTTGGTAAAAGGTTTGAAACTCCCCACACGTGATAGTACCGCGGCCCCGGTCCACGTCGGGCGAGTTTGTATGTTGGAGCGGCAATCAACGTTAATCAACTCGCGGCTTTCTCCACGTTCAATTTGGGCACTGTTTTGCCACAGCGCCATGCTACACTGTCCCTTGGTATAAATCCTCATCCTCGTCTTTACTATTACCCACCTCCTTGGTATGTCCCATTGCTTGTCCACCACCATTGGTTTTCCCCTCCTTGGAAGGCTTGCCAGACGTGAGTCCTGAAGCTCCGTATTCATTGTTCAATGCACCAAATTAGGATCCCATAGAATCTATCTGTATCCTCAACAATGATGTACTTTTCAATATATTCCATCTCTATCAACTGGATATTCAGGACGAAAAGAAGACTTGGAGAGGCAACCGGATATTGTATTGGGGACGCCAACGTTGGTGGTACAAGCTTGCACACGTTTCCCGACGCTGGCGAGATGTCATACTTGGATCGCCAAGGAGACTAGATCTTCATCTTGTGTGCACATACGGTGTGCCTGTAGCAGACATGCTGGCACATTCACCCCCTCTGCCACTCACTGTCTATTATCAAAAAACGTTTAGTGAGATAAGTGCAGAAGATGGAGCAGGTATACTGCTTGCACTCTCGCACCGTGATCGTTTGCATCGTGTCTGTCTTGGGTTGCCACATAATCAAGCGGGCAAGTTTATCACGACCATGGATGACAATTTCCCAATTCTCGAATCCCTGTATATAAATTCTCAGGACGGAGCGAAGGGCTTGATACTTCCCCAATCCTTTCGGGCTCCCAGTCTATGTCACCTCCATCTGGGGTACATTGCTTTCCCAATGCGATCTCCCTTATTCACAACTATCGGAGGCCTTGTATCTCTCCGCCTTTGGGGTATTCCGCGATCTGGATACTTCCCGCCAGGTTATTTACTCACATGGCTTTCATTCATGCCCCTCTTGGAGACCCTTTTCCTTGAATTTTGCTCGCCTGTTCCAAACCTGGATGTTATCAGACAATTATCGGAGACTCCAACCATAACGCACGTCACCCTTCCCAACCTTCGCTGGTTTGAATTTGGAGGTGTCAGCGCCTACTTGGAGGGCCTTCTTGAACGGATCACCGCTCCTGTCCTCAGAACCCTCCAAGTCTACTTTTCAAATCAACCCACCTCTACTGTTCCCCATCTCTCGCAGTTCCTGCAAACATCACAGAACGTCACCCTTCACACCTTCATGCTCACTTTCGGACGGCAGTTTGTTCGCTTATTCGCGGAGTCACAACAAGATAATGGTTACCCCTTCCCCTTGTCGTTAGAGATGTCGTGCAACCACTTTGATTTGCAGGTAGCGTCCGCAGCCCAGATCATTCGTACACTTTCACCCGTACTGTCCATCGTGGAGGATCTATTCCTCGACTACGTTGTGGAAAATTCATCACCAGGGTGGCACAACGACGACAATCGAACGCAGTGGCGTGAGCTTCTCAGCCCGTTCAGCAATGTGAAGTCACTTAATGTGGTGGAAGAACTCGTTGGAGAACTCTCTCGTTCACTGTGCCCAGCGGATGGAGAGGAGTCCCTGGCACTGTTGCCGAATCTGGAGGAGCTTCGGTATAGTGGTTATGGAAGTAGATTCCCCGATGCATTTACCCCATTCGTTAATGAACGACGGACAGCAGGCCACCCTGTGTTGCTCATATGGAATCATTGTAGAGTGGGTGAGAGGAAAGAATAGGGTCATCGTCATATATGAGACATAGTACGTCTTTATCTACTACCAACTCCCATCATACTATATGAGACCTACCTACTTTCTTGTCGGAGACGCCTTTACTAGTAAGGGGTCGTATGACTGACTCTTACGCACGCACTTTTCCTACTCGTCTCTCTCGTTACCTCCATTTTAAGTGGGAGATGTCCTCAACACTAAAAGAGATAGAATAGACATTATTTAACTTCATTTTCTGTCGAGTCTTCAACGTGGTCGATATTTGCGTTCTGCTTCTACCACAGCAAACGCTGAATGGTGGGAATAAATGCAGCGATGTATCTAATTAAATATAAAAATGGATGATGTCGTATATAAGACACGTCGATTGGCGCAAGAACGTTCAAGAAGCTCAGGCCGCATGGATAAGGCGTGGGTAGCACGCCCAAGGGAGAAGAGAGGAAGTAAGAAAGTAGACTAAAAAAGTTTCTAATATACGCAGCATAGTTTCCGAGAAGAAACAAATGGGGAGTTTTTCCCCTTCTATTCCAAACGATACCGCGAGCCTTGCTCGTAAGAACACCCTGGAGAAAAGTAGTAAAAATCAAAAGCGAAGCAACAAAACCGACGAGGAAGGTAGCACACGAAAGCAGAAGATGAATGCGTAATAGGCTGTGTACGTGTAGCGAATCTGGTGGGGGAGTAACGAACGTGAACTTTGACTTGGAAAGGAGCGGGGAGGGATCCATGAGAGGTATGTGCTGACCGTCGCGGCCCTTCTCCAAGTTCTACTGTAGAGCACGTCGTTAAGCGGTGTCCTCAGATTGGAAGATGTCCACCATGCATGTACTTGATCCATATGACTTCTGATTTTGCGCAACCCTTTATAATAATCATAACGTTACATCGGCGGCGTCACAACTTCAGGCTTGAATGACATGATATGATATAGTTTAAGGGAAACGTTGATCGGAAGAATCACTTTCACTGGTATATAACTTCACGTGTACAACCGTGAAGTAAGAACCGAAATAAATATTCCAACTGTTATTGTAAGTAGACGTCGAGTATGCGAGACTCATAGTCTACTGTCATTTCGTGACATAAGAGATCAGTGATAAGGTCATGTGACCTGACATCTTTTTCTTTGTCCCACATCGTCGCCCCTGAGAACGACGGATTCTGAAAATCGAGGTTTTGCGCCCAAAACGTCTGCCTCGATCGTAAAACAAGTTTTTTCGCTCGCCCGCCCGCCCAACGCCCAACAAACCAACACGTTCCAGCACACCTAACCACATCAAATTACGGAAGCGCGATCGTTGACCACCGAGCCACGCCAACCATTACCAAATCCCATCTGAGTATCAGCCTAACGAGCAGCGATTCGACTGGGAGGGTATCTCGTAGTCGAACTCTGCTCACCCCGGCGCGTATTCCCAGAATCCGGCCGCCGGATGATGATAATCCGTCTTCGGATTCCGGGACGTCGCATCCGCTCCCATCTCCATTCGGATGTCCACTCAAGTGGAATATGGTAATGACGCTACGCTCGACACCGAACTGTACTCCACTAGATTTGTAATACAATCTCGACATTGAACTACTCTCCGTCTAATCCTTAACGACGAGGATCTTATCGCGAACTAAGGAGACGAAAAACAAGCACAGTAAATGACAGCATCCAGGTCCTGCGTGCACAGCGTTTCCGTGGCACTTTCAGTTGGTCTCAATGTCACGTGTCTATGACATCATTATTTGTTACCTCGGAGGAGATCAAAGTGCAAAGTGATTCTCGAGACCATCGAAATCATTGTCAATGTCGTTGCCATTGTCCCTGAGTGAGCTTAACGTCGGCGCTCCCTCGGACTCGGACTCGAAATGTCCAACTCAACGCTTTCTCGATAGATTCCCACGCATTGTTGAGTTAATGACCCCAGTCTAGACCTCATCGATCTCACTTGCTCTGTGTGTGCGGTGTGATAGACATAGATAGGCCATCCCTGCTGACGGGTAAATATCCGCATATATTTTCTTCCAAGTTGGTGGAGGGATTGGACGTGCCCCGTATTATAAAAAAAGTCCACGTTTGGGTACTGCTCTGCGCCCCATAGCCAATGACTATCCCTGATAAAGACACATAAGACTGTTATCATAACGGGTCGACACATACTGCAGTCCTCAACGATACCCTCGTTCTGTCCAAATAAATAATTCGGGAACGTCTCTCTCACCGTCTGAGATGAGTGTGCTCGCACCCGCATATTGGACGCTGTGCATTTGGGTGGTGTCCGTGGGAATTTCGGTGCGTGCGCCACTAGCGTTTCACAGTCGCGGTGAGGCCTGTGTGGCCTTGGTACCTGAACCTCTCGCTCGTGTTACAGTGTCGCAGACGCGAAACGGCTATTTGTTGAGGAACTCGCACTTGGCGCCATCGCAACAGGTGGGAACTCGTCAGCTGAATCGGTACCTGTCGCGTCAACTCTGAAACAGCAACCCTAGCTAATGGGGAACCATTCGCGATCACTGTCGAGTTCGCAGTGGGTTCCGACTTGGCCTAGCACAAGCATGGTCAGCGCACAGTGTCAGGCATAGCATGTCTTCTCACCTGAAAGAGGTGTCTAGATCCGCTGTAACCCCGAGATCCTGGCGGCGTATGCAAATGTTGCGTTGTCGCTGTCGCAAATGCAAGGTAGTTGGTGTTGATGCCAGTGTATGCAACCTGGATGTCGATGAGGCTCTGGGTGTAAGCTGAAGTCGGCCAAGCCATTCGCGCAGTAACTCAGTGACGGTGTCTGCCGTGGGAATAAATTGTGGATCCTGAGACACGTGACTCGGGCGAACTTTGCCTCGAAGGCAAGGGATGATCGATGATGGCACGTATTGTGCTCGTGCAATTATGGCTTATCTTCACCAGCTCGACACACCGCAAACTAGATAATGCCTTCAGGGGTTTGATTTGTGGCTTGACAAGCAGATCAAGCGCGGACAACTCCGGGCACGAATAAGCTCAGCTGGAGGCCAGTTGAGTTGGGCCCGTTGGGGATGCCGGTACGGATGTATTGAATTTCAAGTGACGCGTTACTTCAATTCTCGCGAGGGGCATGGTCAAAAACGTCATTGGAGATGTGACAGGTCCGCACGCCGCCTGATAGTTCTTTAGTTGAGATGTCGACATTCGTGCCCTCGATAGACGTGACGGTCACGAGCGATTTCCGTCCTGAGACGGAGGACGAGTCCATCTTGTTGTGTTGGCGTGACGTGCGGTTAGAAAAAGTGGAAGAGTAAAGACGGGAAGGTCAAACCTGGTTGGTGACACCATAGATGGCCTCATCACCGAACGAGTTGAGCTCTTGTTACACTTGATCCATAGGCGTGTTAAGCCTAGCCCTCATATATAAGGTAGTTTGTCATGTATATGACTCATGAGCACCTAAATAAATAAAAATACACCTCTCCGCTCCAGCGCGCCTCCGAAGAGAAAAAGGAGAGGCACGAACCAGGTTAAGTGTTTTGGCGAAGTAGTTCGTCCCCGTTCTTGTGCGCGATATTCCGATGTTGCATCTGGTCATTGAAGAACTCGGATTCGCTCTCGCGTACGTCCGCCATGCTTTTGTCCGAGTCTATTTCCCGCTGTGACCGGTTCACGAAGCCGATGAAACCAAGCTTCCGGTGAACACTATTCGTCCCACGAGTATGTTGAGCATGCGTGCCCGCATACATCGAGTTCAGCTTCTTCAGAATCCCAATTGTCCGCCGCCCCTGGGGGTCTACGGACCGCGCGAGCTTGAGCAAATCCGAGTTCGCGAGGTCGACGTTTGTGGCAGAGACGGCAAGGATAACACTGGCGTTGTGTGAGTAGCAGGTGAGCAGGCGAAGGGATTTAGGAGTGCACGAGTAACGTACCAGTTGGGTTTGAAATGCGTTCGAGGACGAAGGTGCGTATTTGCCTTTCGATATCGCTATGTTGGGTTTCCTTACAAGTACAAGAATCTGCGTACAAAGGGTGTCTCCTTCCTGCCAATTCGGCAAACAACCAAATTTGAGTAAGCAAACCTACCTTAGTAAGTCCGGGAACATCGACTAAGGTGAGGTCGACCACTTATTAGGGTGGTATATCCGCGCGTGGATCGGCAGCTGGACGCGCCCATGGTCTGGCCGTAACACTGAACGCTGCTGTTCGATCTCACGCCTGATCTTAGCGAAGTCGACAAAGCGTTTTGCAAGGTGGGGGAATTAGCCCCACTCGTTGCCGCCAGGGGGTGTAGATCAGCTGGGGGGGACAAGCGAGTGGCGCGTCTCGATACCCTGGCTGCGCGGGAGGAAGTGACGCCCGACGATGCTAGGAAATGTGTGAATGGATGATGTCAGTTAGAGGGGGTGGAAAGAAAGTTGAACTCACTTTTCAAGCACGCTGGTTTGACCGTATATTGACCGCCGACCTTCAAAAGGGTATTCTCAAGAGGTGGAACGCGAGGTGTTCCAAAGACTTTTCTGACAACAGCTAACTGAGGCATACCTAACTCCCCACCGGCCCAGTGCGCAAGGAAAAGAGGGGAGGGGCTAAGTTGAGCCAAAAGGCGGACAGACATGGACGAGTGGACCTTGGGCACGTACCAAGGTTGCTAGATGTGTCTTGGAGCTTGAGGGCGAGCTTTATGGGATTATCGTCCACTTCTTCTATTTTTTTCGTGCTTTTGTGAGAGGGAAAAGGTTATGGGAAATGGGTGAGTGGGACGAGGTACCCGGGCAGAAGAGCGAGAACGGGAGCAGCGGCACTGCAGTCCAAGTCACGTCCTCATGGCATGGACGACCTGCTCTCAATCTGAAGTTCTGAACAACTATCGCCCCCATTGATTAATCCCGTAACAGTACGAATCTACTAGTTCTATAATATAGACTCTAGTGAGGTAAGCCAGCTGCTTTCTTCCACTCATGTAATAGACCATAATCCCTCTACTCCGAGTCGACGATAACGCTCATGCTCAGCGTGTCCTGCAGAAGCCTGGCAAGGTTAGGGAGAGGGGTGGCTATCGATGCTGTCAGTGCCGTCGAGGATGTGTGACACACGACCGCGACACAGACTCGGAAGGCCTTGCACGCGGATGCAGTGTGCGATCAACAGCATCTGTGCCAGTAGAGTTACGCGGCGTGCAAGCACTGCATCGCGCTTTTATCTACCATAGTAAGATGCGCCACCTACCAGAGTCAACGCACCGGTTATGAGCGGAATGGGACGCAGGGTATGTACGGCATGTTGGAGCTCACGCGCTCACGGACTGGCAATCAGCCTCTCGGCTTGTGTCAGTCTCCGCGTTTGGGAACTGCCCTGCGCCACCATGCTACTGTCACTTGATATCGTAAGATCAACCATATCCTCCGAGTCGTCGTCACTATCACTCACTTCTTTGGTATTCCCCAACCCTTGTCCACCACCATTTGTTTTCCCCTCCTTGGAATGCTTGCCAGACGTGAGTCCTGCAGCTCCTTATTCCTCATTCAATGCACTAAATTATGATTCCATAGAACCTATCAGCAATAAACAACACTCACCTATCTGCATCCTCAATGACGATGTACTTCTCAACATATTCCATCTCTATCAATTGGACATTAAGGGCAAATGTTACCACTGGGGATCGATGTTTAATTTGGGACACCAACGTTGGTGGTACAAGCTTGCGCAAGTTTCCCAACGCTGGCGAGATGTCATACTTGCATCGCCATTGAGACTAGATGTCCATCTTGTGTGCACATATGGCGTGCATGTAGCAGAAATGCTGGCACATTCACCGCCTCTGCCACTCACTGTCCAGTATAACAAGATAAGTGCAGAAGATGAAGAGGGTATACTGCTTGCACTCTCGCACCGTGATCGTTTGCATCGTGTCTCCCTTTGGTTGCCAGCTCTGCAATTGGGCAAGTTTATCACAGCCATGGATGGACAATTTCCAATTCTCGAATCCCTGTTTATCGACTCGCAGGAAAATAGTGAGACAAGCTTGATTCTTCCCCAATCATTTCAGGCACCCAGTCTATGCCACTTCCGTCTGGATTACATTGCTTTCCCAATACAATCACCCTTACTCACAACTACTGGAGGCCTTGTCTCTCTCCAGCTTCGAAGCATCCCGCGATCTGGCTACTTCCCGCCAGGTTATTTACTCACATGGCTTTCACTCATGCCACAGCTGAAGCACCTTGAGATTAAATTCTACTCGCCTGTTCCGAACCAGGATGTTATCAGACAATCATCGGAGATCCCAACCAAGACTCATGTTACCCTTCCCAACCTTCGCTGGTTTACATTTGAAGGTGTCAGTGCCTACTTGGAGGGCCTTCTTGAACGGATCACCACTCCTGTCCTCACAACCCTCCGTGTCGACTTTTCCAAGCAGCCCACCTTCATTGTTCCCCGACTCTCGCAGTTCCTGCAAACATCACAGAACTTCACATTGTACACTCTTGAGCTCATTTTGGGAAGGCAGTTTGTTCGTTTAATCGCGTCCTCACGTCAAGAAAATAGGAGCCCCTTGTGGTTAGAGATCTACTACGACCACCTCGATTTGCAGGAAGCGTTCGCAATACAGGTCATTCGTTCACTCTCGCCTGTACTCTCCATAGTGGAGAACCTCGGTTTCGGCTACATTGACGTCGATCCAGAGTTGCACAACGAGGTCGAACGAGCGCAGTGGCGTGAGCTTCTCAGCCCGTTCAGCAATGTGAAGTCACTTCTCGTGGAAGAAGAACTCGTCGGGAGAATCTTTCGTTCACTCTGCTCAGAGGATGGAGAGGAGTCGCTGGCACTGTTGCCGAATCTGCAGGAGATTCTCTATGAATCTGGTCATGGAAGTAATCTCCATGATGCATTTACCCCATTCGTTAATGAACGAGAGACGGCGGGCCACCCTGTGCGCCTCACATCGACTTCTTTCTCGGAGTGGGTGGAAAGAGAGCAGGGTCATTATCATTTTTGAAACATAGTACGTCTTTATCTATTACTAGTTCCCATCATATATATGAGACCTACCCGTACCTACTTTCTTGTCAGGGGACGCCTTTAAGGGGTCGTATGACTCACTCTTCTCTCTCGTTTCCTCCATTCTAAGTAGGAGGTGCCCTCAACACTAGAAGAGATAGAGTAGACGTGATTTAACTCCATTTTTTGCCCATGTCCTCAACGTGGTCGATATTTGCGTTCTGCTGCTACCACAACAAACGCTGAATTGTGGGAATTAATGCGGCGATGTATCTAATTAAATATGATGTCGTATATAAGTCACGCTTTTAACACATAACGACGATTGGCACAAAAACGGTCAAGAAGCCCAGGCCGCATGGATAAGGTGTGGGTAACACGCCCAAGGGAGAAGATAGGAGGACAGAAAGCAGACTAAAACGGTTTATAAGACACGCGACATAGTTTCCGAGAAACAAATGGGGAGCGTTGCCCCTTCTATTTCAGGCGATCCAAAGAACCTTGTTCGTACAAATACCCTGAAGAAAGGTAGAGAAAATCGAGAGCGAAGCAACGAAACAGACGAGGAAGGTAGCACATGAAAGCAGAAGATGAATGCGTGGTAGGCTGAGTACGTGTAGTGAATCTGGTGGGGGGGTAACGAACGTGAACTTTGACTTGGAAAGATGCGGGACTCGGGAGTGATCCATGCAGGTATTTGCTGACTATCGCGGCCCTTTTCCAAGTTCTAGAGCACGTCGTTAAGCGGTGTCCTCAGGTTGGAAGATGTCCACCATGTACTTGATCCATATGACTTCTGAGTTTGCGTGACCCTTTAATCATAACGTTACAGCGGCAGGCGCCACAATGACATGATATAGTTAAAGGGAAACCTTGATTGGAAGAGTCCCTGTAAGTTGTATATAACTTCATGTCTGCAACCGTGAAGTAAGAACCGGAGATAAATATTGCAAGTGTTGGCAAGTCGGCACTTTTTGGTCTCAATGTCACGTGTCCATGACGTCATTATTTGTTAGACGAGATGAAGTGATTTCTCGGGGCCATCGCAATCATTGTCGATATCGTTGACATTGTCCCCAAGTGAGCCTCACGTCGGCGCCCAACGTTTTACCGATAGATTCCCACGCATTGCTGAGTTAATGACGACCTCATCGAATTCATTTGCTCTGTGTGTGTGCGGTGTGATAGACAAATATAGGCCATCCCCTACTGACGGTAAATCCCCACAAGGCATGAAATTATATTTTCTTCCAAGTTGGTGGAGGGATTGGACGTGCCCCGTATTATAAAAAAAGTCCACATTTGGGTACTGCTCTGCGCCCCATTGCCAATGACTGTCCCTGATATAAGACACATAAGACTGTTATCATAACGGGTCGACACACACTGCAGTCCTCAACGATACCCTCGTTCTGTCCGAATAAATAATTCAGGAACGTCTCTCTCGCCGTCTGAGATGAGTGTGCTCGCACCCTCAACGTGGCGCTGTGCATTTGGGTGGTGTCAGTGGGAATTTCGGTGTGTGCGTCACTAGCATTTCAGTCGCGGTGAGGCCTTGGCACCTGAACCTCTCGCCCGTGGTGCAGCGTCGTAGGCGCGAATCTGCTATTCGTTGTAGAACCTGCAGTTGGCGCCGTCGCAACAGGTGGGAACTCGTCCGCTGAATCGGTACCTGCGTCGTCATCTCCTGAAACAGCAACCCTAGCTAATGGGGAACCATTCGCGATCACTGTAGAGTTCGCAGTGTGTTCCGGCATGGCCTAGCACAAGCATGGTTGGCACAATATCAGACATAGCATGTCTTCTCACCCGAAGGTGTCCAGATCCGCCGTAATCCCGAGATGCTGGAGGCGTATGCAAATGCTGCGTTGTTGCTATCGCAAATGCAAGGTGGTTGGTGTTGATTCCAGTGTATGCAACCTGGATGGTGTAAGCCGAAGTCGGCTAAGCCATTCGCGCAGTGAGTCAGTGACGATCTCGGCCGTGAAAATCAATGTGGTTCCAGAGACACGTGACTCAAGCGAACCCTCGCGAAGGCAGCCCTGAGGTCTGAGGCCTGAGGGATGATGACACGTATTGTGCTCGTGAAATTAGTAGCAGATCTTCACCAGCTCCTCGTACACAGCTCGAAACACCGCAAACCAGATGCCTCCAGGAGTTTGATTTGTGGCTTAACCAGCAGATCAAGTGCGACGACCCTGGGCTCGAATAAGCTCGGCCGGAGACCACGCGAGTTGGGGATGCCAGTACAATGTCTTGAATTTCAAGTGACTGCGTTAGTTCCATTCTCGCGAGGGCATGGCCAAAAACCTCATTGGAGATGTGATAGATCCGGACGCCGCCTGATAGTTCTTTAGTTGAGATGTCGACATTCGTGCCTCGATAGACGTGACAGTCGCGAGCGATTTGCGTCATGAACGGAGGACGAGTGCATATTGCTGTGATAGCGTGACGTGTGGTTAGAAAAGGGGGAAGTGTCAAGACGGGAAGGGCGAACCTGGTTGGTGTCACCATAGATGGCCTCATCACCGAAGGAGTTGACCTCTTGTTGCACTTGACCATAAGCGCGTCAAGCCTAGCCCTCATATCAGGTAGTTTGTCACGTATATGACTCATGAACACCTAAATAAAAAATACACCTCTGCGCTCCTGCGCGACTCTGAAGCGAACAAGGAGAGGCACGAACCAGGTTAAGTGTTTTGGCGAAGTGGTTATCCGAGTGCGTCCGCCATGCCTTTGTCCAAGTCTATACCCGCTGTGACCGGTTCACGACGCCGATAAAACCAAGCTTCAGTGAATACTATTCATCCCGCGAGTATGTTGAGCGCGTGCATGCCCGCATACACCGAGTCCAGCTTCTTCAGGATCCCAATTGTCCGCCGCCCCTTGGGGTCTACGGACCGCGCGAGCTCGAGCGAATCCGAGTTCGCGAGTCGACGTTTGTGGCAGAGACAGCAAGGATAATACTGGCGCTGTGTGAGTAGCAGGTGAGCAAGGGAAAAATTTAAGGAGCGCACGAGTGACGTACCAGTTGGGTTTTGAGATCTGTTCGAGGACGAGGGTGTGCATATTTGCCTTTTGATATCGCTACGTTAGTTGCGTTCTGCGCACAAGGGGGTTCTGCTTCCTGCCAATTCGGCAAACAACCAAATTTGAGTAAGCAAACCTACCTTGGTAAGTCCGGGAACATCGACCAAGGTGAGGTCAAGCAATTTAGGGCGGTATATCCTCACGTGGATCGGCAGCTGGACACGCACCTGGTCAGGCAACACAGATCGTCTGCTGTTCGATCTCGCCCCTGATCTTATCGAAGTCGACAAAGCGTTTTGCGAGGTAGGGGAATTGGCCGCACTCGTCGCCACCAGGGGAGTGGATCAGCTGGGGGGCAAGCGAGTGGCGTGTCTCGATATCTGGCCGCGCGGGAGGAAGTGACGCCCGACGAAGCTACGAAATGCGTGAATAGATGATGTCAGTTAGAGGGGGTGGAAGGAAAGTCGAACTCACTTTTCAAGCACGCTGGATTGACCGTATATTGACCGCCGACCATCAAAAGGGTATTCTCAGGACTCGGAGGGGGAACGCGAGGTATTCCAAAGACTTTCTTACAAGAGCTATCTGGGGCATATCTACCTCCCCATCTGCAGAATGCCACCAGTTGCGAAAGGAACAAGAGGGGAGGGGTTAAGTTGAGCCACAAGACGGACAGACATGGACGAGTGGACCTTGGGCACGTACCAAGGTTGCTAGATGTGTCTTGGAGCTTGAGGGCGAGCTTTATGAGATTATCATCTACTTTTTCTATTCTTTTCGTACTTCGTTGGAGGAAAAAGGTTATGGCAAATGTGTAAGTGGGACGAGGTACCCGGGCAGTACTAGTAGAGCGAGAACGCATGCAGCCCAAGTCGCGTCCTTATGGCATGGACGGCCTTCTGTCAACCTCAACACACACGTATCGCCCCCATTATTATAATAATAATTAATCCCATGAACAGCACGAATCTACTAATTCTATAGACTCTAGTGAGGTAAGTCAGCTGCTTTCTTCCACTCATGTAATAGACTATAATACCTCTACTCCGAGTCGACGATAACGTTCATGCTCAGCGGGTCCTGTAGAAGCCTGACAAGGTTGGGCGAGAGGGGTGGCTATCGAAGCCGTAAGCCCTGTCGAGGATGTATGACACACGGCCGCGACACAGAAGGCCTCGCACGTGGATGCAGTGTGCGATCAACGGCATCTGTGCCGTTAGAGTTGCGCGGCGTGCAAGCACTGCATCGCGCTCGCATCTACCATAATAAGATCCGCCACCTACCAGGGTCAACGCACCGGTTGTGAGCGGGATGCGGGCAGGGTTTGCACGGCATGTTGGAGCTCATGGACTGGCAATCAGCCTCGCAGCTTTGTGTCAGTCTCCACTGTAGCGCGGGTCGGAGCGCGCTTCTGAGTCCGAGGGAACAGAGAAAAGATAGAGGTGTTAATCAGATCGCTTTTTCGTCCAGTCTCCAGTCCTGTACCTGCCTAGCTTAAATACATGACAAGGCGCCTAGAAGGGAGACCAAGAAGAACAAGGGAGTGAACATAAATTATATGTAGAAAGATATCCTAGATCAGAGTATGAGACGGTGACCTTGTGTAGCACAGCCTTTGATGTACTAGTAGGAGTCTAGATCGATAAAGCAATAAAGTGGTATAGGCGAGGCACGCGCGATGAATGTCGAAACAGGGTTCGGAAGCTGCGGGCGCTCCGACGCGTCGTTCCGTTCCGAGCCCAACGCGGATCTGACCTTACACCACGTTTGGAAACTGCTCTGCGCCGTCATGCTACATTGTCCCCTGATATAAAACCATATCCTCGTCATTACTATTACTCACCTCCTTGATATGCCCCATTGCTTGTCCACCACCATTTGTTTTCCCCTCCTTGGAAGGCTTGCAAGACGTGCGCTAAGTGAGTGCTGCACCTCCGTATTCCTCGTTCAAAGCACCAAGTTAGGATTCCATAGCCCCTATCAGCAATAGACGACACTCACCTATCTGTATCCTCAACGCTGATGTACTTCTAAATATATTTCATCTCTATCAACTGGACATTCAGGACGAATATGAAGACAAGACTCGGAATGGTGAACGGGTATTGTATTGGGAACGCCAACGCTGGTGGTACAAGCTAGCGCACGTTTCCCGAAGCTGGCGAGATGTCATACTTGCATCGCCATCGAGACTAGATCTTCATCTTGTGTGCACATATGGTGTGCCTGTAGCGGACATGTTGGCACATTCACCGCCTCTGCCACTCACTGTCTATTATCGAAACCCGTTTCTCAAGATAAGTGCAGAAGATGAAGCAGGGATACTGCTTGCACTCTCGCACCGCGATCGTTTGCATCGTGTCGCCCTTTTGTTGCCAGCTCTGCAATTGGGCAAGTTTATCCCAGCCATGAATCACCATTTCCCAATTCTCGAGTCCCTATTTATCGATTCTCAGGACAAATGGACAAGCTTGATACTTCACCAATCATTTCGAGCACCCAGTCTATGCCACTTCCGTCTGTCGTACATTGCTTTCCCAATACACTCTGCCTTACTCACAACTACGAGAGGCCTTGTCTCTCTCCGACTTCGGGGTATTCCACAATCTGGCTACTTCTCGCCAGGTTATTTACTCACACGGCTTTCACTCATGCCCCAGCTGGAGATTCTTGTGATTGAATTCCGCTCGCCTGTTTCGGACCTAGATGTTATCAGACAAATATCGGAGATGACTCATGTCACCCTTCCCAACCTTGACTTATTTATGTTTGGAGGTGTCAGCGCCTACTTGGAGGTCCTTCTTGGACGGATCACCACTCCTGTCCTCACAACCCTCCAAATCTACTTTTCCGATCCGTTCACCTTATTAATAACTGTTCCCCAACTCTCACAGTTCCTGCGAACATCACAGAACTTCACATTTCACACTCTTCACCTCACTTTCGGAAAGCAATTTGTTTGTTTAGCCGCATCCTCACATGAAGATAGGAGCCCCTTGCAGTTAGAGATCTTGTGCAACAACGTCAATTTGCAGGTAGCATCCGCAGCACAGATCATTCGTACCCTCGCACCCGTACTCTCCGTCGTGGAGAATCTCTGGTTCACCTACGTTGAGGACCATTTATCACCCGTGTGGCATAACGAGGTCGATCGAACGCAGTGGCGTCAGCTTCTCAGCACGTTCAGCAATGTGAAGTCACTTTATGTGGAAGAAGGACTCGTCGGGGAACTCTCTCGTTCACTGTGCTCAGAGGATGAACAGGAGTTGCTGGCAGTGTTGCCGAATCTGAAGGAGCTTCAATGTTCTGGCCGTGGAAGTAATCCCCGCAATGCATTTGTCCCATTCGTTAATCAACGACGGACAGCGGGCCACCCTGTGCGCCTCACACCGAATTCTTTGTGGGAGTGGGTGAGAGGAAGGTAGGGTCATCGTGATATTTGAAACATAGTACGTCTTTAGTATCTACTACCAGTTCCCATCATATATGAGACCTACCCGTACCTACTTTCTTGTCAGGGGACGCCTTTAAGGGGTCGTATGACTGACTCTTACGCACGTACTTTTCCCACTCTTCTCTCTCGTTCCCTCCATTCTAAGTAGGAGATGTTCTTAACGTTAAAAGAGGTAGAATAGACGTGATTTTTTGCTAAGTCCTCAACGTGATATTTGCGTTCTGTTGCTACCACAACAAACGTTGAAGGGTGGGAATAAATGCAGCAATGTATCTAATTATATATGATGTTATATATAAGACACGCTTTTAAACGCATATCGACGATCGGCACAAGAACGGTTAGGTCACGAAGCTCAGACCTCAGGTCTCATGGATAAAGCGTGGGTAGCATGCCCAAGGGAGAAGAGAGGAAGTAAGAAAGCAGACTAAAATGGTTATTAAGACACGCGGCATAGTTTCCGAGAAACAAACGGGCAGTGTTGCCCCTTCTTGTCCAGGCGATCCAGCGAACCTTGCTCGTATAAATACCCTGGAGAAACGTAGAGAAAATCGACACCGAAGCAAGAAAACCGACGAGGAAGGTAGCACACGAAAGCAGACGATGAATGCGTAGTAGGCTGAGTACGCGTAGTGAATCTGGTGGGGGAGCAACGAAAGTAACTTTGACCTTGGAAAGAAGCAAGCGAAGCGGGGAGAAGGGATCGATCCATGGGAGGTAGTTCGGGACTGTCGCGATCCCTTTCCAAGTTCCAGAGCACATCGCGTCGTTAAGTCGTATCTTGAGTAGGAAGATGTCCGCCGTGTACTCGGTCCAGATGACTTTTAAGTTTGCGCGAGTCAGCAGCGCGACCCTTCAATCATAACGTTACAGGAAGGGTGAGGGCACTTTTCCGGCATGGAATGGACGGCATCCGCATGTCGAATTACAGCCTTCGTCGCATGAAATATCTTTCCGCAGACTGAACACGCCTGACCCAAGAAAAAACACCATCTTTCACAACCTCAATCGATAAAACGGGCAATTCTGCTGAGGTGTGTTGGTAAGCTTCGGCTGCCTATTGAAGGAGAAGACTCACCTTGCTCTATTGGCGAGGCCATAGAGCTATGACCTTTAGGCGGCACAAGGCGGTTATACAGTACAGTATATTTGACTGAGCCGAAAACGTTGGAAGGTGTCGTGTGGGATTGGATTAAGTAAGAGGACCCAGAGGAATCGCACGCTCTAACTGTATTTGGATTTTTACACATAATCGCTTTATAACCATCAGGCATTGGTGCTCGGTGTCTCCATACGCTCAATCAATAAGTGCCATTATGGAACACCCAGCTGAAGAGTTCTAAGAGTTTATTGTTGCTGGACATTGGCGTATGTCAAACCGTGGTTGAGGAAATAATGGCCAAATCAAGTTGGAGGATCGTGAGTCTCCAACTTGATTTAGCCATCAGTGAGAATCTCGAGAGAGGTGGTGGTTTGTCGTCACTACGTTGAGTTTGACCGCACAGCAAGTCCGGTCCGCTCCAGGTCAACAGGTCCACTTCCACCGGACCACGGACTCTATTGTACATATCTCTCTGGGCCGTAACTATTTGTTTGATACCGATCCTCAAGGCCATACCACCTGATGCGACGTGACAAAAGATATAATGTTTTCATATCACACCCAAATGGTACCAGATTGCAATTCATAGGACATGCTTTTAAACCACCGACTCGGAATCGCATATTGTAAACTCGTGATTTTACCTCACGCTTTGTATTGCTACACTGAGCACAATTTGATTGCATTTACGGCTACAGTAAAGCGATCAGAAAACCCAAATGGTACACAGACCGGCGTTCGTAGGACATACTACTAAACCTGGAACCCTAAACCTAAACACTACAATCCAAGCAAGCTTTCACGCAGGACATCAAAATAGTTACCAATTTACAGCGATAGCGGCCATCGGGGTCATACATGCTCACTGCTACAGGCTTTCCGGCGACGTGGGGAACGTTATAGGACCACCCACTGATGGCAGATCCATCAATAAGTACCGAACGACATCTCGGTTCTTCAGCCAGTCAGAAGAGAGAACTTGAAGGCGCGAGGTAGCGAATACGGAGGATGTTGAATACGTGTCCATCTGGGCAACACACGTGGTGAGGTACGTGAGTAGAATGTCGAGCCCGTCATCCACCTTTTGCAGAGATGATAGGCCCTTCTCGTGGATGCCATTGAACCTCCGCAAATATCGTGAACTTGACGTGCCTCGCCGGGACAAACTGGCCATCAAATTGTTGAAGAACGAACCTTGCCGTGTCCGAATGGGTGTATATGGAGCAACTCCTACTCTTTCATTTTGGAGCCTGGCAGCCTGATCTTTAAGATCTTGCGAGGCTATAGACCTAGAAAGAGAAGAATGGGATATGAACGAGGCGCAAGCTAGCACATCCCATATCGGAGCCATTTTCGGAGGAAGTCAACGCAAGACCTGGAGTTCTCCTTCAATCTGACCTCGGCTTTTAGAAGAACGTTTAGATGGGGCTCGACAGACTCGAGCGTTGCAGAGGTGCTGAGCCACAGACTTCTCAAACTATGTTTCGCAGCAAGTGCCGCATCACACAGAGAAGCTACGACAGAACCAAGGCCATGTAGCTGTACTACATCAATACGAGCATACAAGACGAAAGTTGAAATGCCGCACAGTTTGTCGAGGATTGGCGTCTGACGCGACCGCATTGCTACCACTTTCCGCAGATCTAGTTTGTAGACTGTGAGTACTGACGGTGATGATGCAAGGGAAGCATTGTACCTCCCAGTCCACGATCGTTTGCTTCAAGCTTTCCCGGAATTGTCGCCAGCGTTCGATATTTATTTTTTTATTTTTTTGGAATCTGCACTTATATAGCGCAATATGCCTACACAGGCAAAGACGCGCTCGACTGTCTACTAGAACCGAAACAATCTATGTAAGAGGGTGTGTCGTAGTGTTTTTAATGTGACAATTGGTGGGGTTATGTTTGGTTGGGAGTGTGTGTGTGGGTCGACGTCAACGCCTGAGTTATAGCGTCAACGTCTTATGGACTATCCATGGTCCTCTGGTGGGGGTTCCTCTCTCCTCGGCCTAACCCCTGCCTGTGATGCCTCTATGAACTTCGCCAACGCCTCTCCGCCAGCTTGCGTCCCGAAGATGATGTTGGGTGAGAGGGATTCGGTCACCGGGCGGAGGAACTGGTCTCGCGCCACTTGGTGAAGATCGCAGTGGAAAATAATATGTGATGCTGTTTGGAGGGGGGCGCGCCCACACGCACAAGAGTGCGGATCGTTGGCACGCGGCCGGTGGCGTGCGTTATATTCACCTGTGAATGCGTGCTCAGTGAGGAGACGCACTGCGGTACAGAAAACAGGGCGAGGGGCTGCCCGAACTCCCCTTATGAATTCTGGGAGTTCGAGCGATGGAGGTTGGAGGAGGGCTCGGTACACCGGGCCCGAGCGGGGGTCGTTGTGCCACACCTCCTGCCACTCTGAGATGGCTCTGTTCTTTGCTGAAACTCGGAGTGCTCCGGGTGTGGGGGCTGAGAGGTCCAGGTCTGGGGTTGCGCGTGAAGCTGACTCCACTGCGATCTCTTGGAGGCCAGCGTTCGATATCTTCAGGGTCTACGCGGTGCTGTTTCAACGCCCTTGTAACCCGGCTCACCTCATCGGTCCAGAATTTGTCTATCTCAATATAGCATTGTCGGATTTCTTCTAGTATAAGGTCCACTTCCCTAAGTAAGTCGCTATCTTGTGGGAGTGGTTGGGACAGAACTTGAGAAGCATGGCTCAGGCTCAGCTTCGTGTTACAAAGTGGCAGATGGCACGTGCCAGTGGGGCACGTACCTGTGCGTCTGAGCTTCGTCATGCAATCGAGAGTCCCGTCTTGATATGACTTTCGCAGATGAACAGCTTGCTTCCGCAAAGATTTAACCATATCCAACCGCCTCTGCAGCGTGTCGAGAAAAGAAGATTGTCGTTGTATTTCCTCGGTAATGTCCAATAAGAACCTGTCAGCATATTCCTTCGCAAGCTGTAAAAATGCTATGTAGCGCTCCTGCTGTTTGTTGAAGGTGGTGCGTAAGGGGAAACCTGGCTTTGAGATGGGGCTGAAGTTCCTGGGGTGCGTTGGTGACTAGCTCTTGCAGCCCGTCAATGAGTCCAGAGAAGTGGTCCATGTTTTCAAGCCAAGAAGATAACCTTGGGTGTAGTATGTTTGGGTCAGGTGCACTCGAGTTATTAAGATGCCGCTGTAGAGGGGTTGTAGAACCGGGTGTCGGTGGGTATAGCGCCAACCTTCAGTAAAGGAGCAGAATATGGGTGCGGCAACACATACCCAGGGAGCTTGAGTAGGGAATTCGTCGTCTAGATTTTCCGGCGAGTTGTCCATACGTTGAGCTATGGATATCGCTCTAAGGGAAAACATTGTGTGGAATGAGGGCATCGGAAGTTTCGGAACTAAGTGTACGCCCTCTTCAATCGATGACGAAACGGGCGATTTTGCCGAGGAGTGTTGGTAAGCTTCAGCTGCCTATTGAAGTTGAGAAGACTCACCTTGCTGTATTGGCGAGGCCGTAGAGCTATATGACTTTTAGGTGGTACAAGGCGGTGATATATTGGCTGAGCCGAAAACGTTGGAAAGTATCGTGTGGGATGGGATTAAGAGGACCCAGAGGTTCCCTCTACTTGTATTTGCACCTGTATATAATAATCGTGTACTCCATGCTCAATTAACGCGCATCAGTCAATAGCAGAAGCAGAGACGTGTCATATACATAAATTACATGAACGCAGCATAATAGTATCTCTAATTCACGTAAACGTAGCGATGCATATAAATACATATGAAAATGTGTGACGTCGTACATAGACATAAGACTAGCGCAGCAATAGTCAAGAAGTTCAGATCGCATGGCATAGGGTGCGGGTAGCGTGCCCAAGGGAGAAAAGGTAGAAGGCAAGAAAATAAGGGGTATAATGCGAGGAGCAAAGCAAGTATAGTAAGGGTTAAGCCAAATAAAAAGCGAGACGGCAAAGCAAGGAGAACAGAACGTAAGGGGACACAAAATAGTTATGACTAAGGTTTTTGAGAAATGCGAGATAAAACAAGTGCATGAACGAACCTCGCTCAATGCTCATATAAATATACCAGGGAGAAAAATGGACAGAACGATGATGAATTTCGGCCAATGAGGCCATGAGGAGGCCATTTCGGCGACGCCAGGAGTCCGCACGTGCTGTGAAACTCGAATTTTCAGGAATCGTCGTCCTTTGTGCTCGACGATGGAGGACAAGTGACGCGAGGTCACATGATCTTATCACTATAATAATCTGTTATGTTACAAAACGGCGGTACACTACTCTCGCGCGCTCGACGTCTACCTTCAATTGACTCGCTCATCCATACCCCTCAGAAGATGTCCAGCCCATAGGTTTTGAGAGTTTATGGGTTATGAGGGAGCAATTCTGGTAGACTCTTCTAATTTGTGGACCCCAAAGCTACGGGATATAAGGGGACAATAATTTTTCGGGGTATGGTTTATGAGTAAGCTGTGACGGATCAGTACCGTGACCTGAGTACATACAGTAGCCCCTTGACCCTGTGTATTTCTCAATGGTTCTGGCGCCATCGATTCTCGTTTCACATGTCGCTCGCGCAGGCAGCTAAAGATGGACAGAAATCGTCTCATCGAAGCAGCATTGACAGGAAAAAACTACATAAAAAACGAACAAACTCCTCCCATGAAAACGCACAGCCTATATCTGCATCCGCTATTTTGGCCTCTGCTCCTGAACACTCATCTATCTTTTAGGTACCCTTCATGATTGATTCAATCCGCGCGCGTTTACAGTAATCAGATGGCGCAGCCTCAATAGCACGGGAAACCCAAAAACTGTGACCGAGCAGACCCAAGCCACCTGTCGCGTCCACATCAGGCTCGGTCGTGCAGCATAAATTGTCGATGACAAAGAAGAGGGTACATACTCCGATATGCCAGGACATGTGGTGCTTGCGCATGAGCATGGCCGCATAGACACCCTCGGCAGTGTGCGCGACAAATAAAAACATCCATGAGGGAATAATGAGCGAATCTAGGAACTTGTAGGATTTGAGAGTGCCCGCGAGCCACCAAAAGGCGGTTTCAGATGTCGGCGGCACATAGGTGCAGTAGAGGAGGAGGAGGATAAGAGAGCTGGTGGTCCAAATCTGGAGGGGCATCTCGAAATGGTTGATCAGCGGGGCCTTAGCCTACATTGCGAATAAGTATTGCTGAGAAAATGAAGCGGTAGGTGTGCGCAAGGCAAGGGTAGCGATAACAATGACTTTTCACGTACTATTCCGAGAGCTTCGTCCGCGTCCGCTTTCATGCCAAGAAGGCGTGGCTTCACTTCTGCATAGTCGAGTAGGGAAGGGTCGAACTCGACGTGAACGACTTTCGGAGTATCAGTAGGCGAGTCCTTAATCCTGTATTCCAGGTTCATGCCCTGTGTATGAAAATCTCGTCATTCGTCTTGTTTTGGGGGGGTAATTCCCGCCCGTGGTGCAGACGGAGAACATGTGTAAGTGGGAAAGCCCTCCACTTACTTGAGAATTGATGGTCAGCATTTTGGCGGATTGTACGTGGCCATAGACCTTTCCGAAATACTTGACGTAGGCAACGAGAGTGTCAGGGTGTGAGGACATGTACATGCAGAGGAAGCCAGACTTGTCCGCAACTGGGTCTCCCATGGTGGACGAGGGGGATGGAGCGACAAACTGTGATGTGATGGCATGACTTGTATATAATGCGCCGGTTGTGTGAAGTGTTGACGTCGACTAAGAAGCTCGCTCGGGTTCGGGTTGCCTCTCAGTCCGTCGTTGGGAAAAGACCGAGAAGTTGATCCCTCATATGAGTCATATCGACCTCATAACCGATATTCGTTACCCCATAGAAGCGATTCGCCTTGAATATATTTCTAGATTTCTCATTGGACTGAACTGCTAGGCAGCAAAACCAATATCCCCCGGATAGCCGATACCCCACCACGCAAACCAAGCAAGAGCTATTAGTTATAAGTTGACTGTATAAGGGTAGCTACAAGCGAAGGGAATGCAACTATTTTTAATGAGGTGGAAAGATAATTGACCACCAGCGGGGGTTCGGTTCCAGCCGTTTCACACAATTGCTACGCTTCCAAGTCGTTCGTACAGTAGGTGGAGAATCTACTTCATTTTCAATCGGCCCTGTATTAGCCGTGTTCATCTAGCGTTCGCTTCCACTTCTTACAAGCGGGTGGTCGTAGCGTTCCTCGATGGAAGAGACACGGACGGAGCCCAGACAGAGCAAGCAGGAAAGTCACATTCGAGCCAGGCGAAGGCTCGGTGCAGCTAATCGAAGGAAAGACACCAGGGCAACTTGGCATAGTCAGACAAGGCTTTGAAGATGAGCTGAAAGTTAGAAGAGGAAGATGTTGTCGAGGACATGACGTTAGGAGATGGGGCGGCGTTGGTGTATCGCTGGACTTCTGTGGATGATGTGGACGGTAAGTTTGATCGGGGACAGCCTGAGGGAGGAAGCAATGATAGGGAAAGTAGGATGTACAGCCTTTGATAATCTATGCACCAAATCCGTCTACTAGTAAGTTAAGTCCTCCTAGTATCATGGATGGACCCGAGCGACGGACCACAGTGCCACAGTGAGTCAGTGACATAGACACGCAGCACGCTTGATAACTTAACTAAATAATTATTTATAATTGAGAAGAAAATCGACACAGTACTGTAATTATGTGGTCAGTTTATTTGGTTTGGTTTGGTTTGGTGGGTGTCCAAATCGGGCCCCTGGCTCGCGGAGATGTGCTACTTCTACGCCCGTCAACTACCACCGATGGTTACCCTCCTCCGGTGCGCAGGCTAGGCCCTCGTGCTCTTTCTGTCGTTCTTCAATCCTGATCATTTATTTGGTGGGTTATCGCTCTCCGAGGTTGATCGAGTATTATGCACCGAGCACAGGCGAACGTTCTGGCTACATAAAAAAAGGTGTCTTGTTTGTCAATTCCGCCTGAGCGGCGTGGTAGCCATCCGAAATTTTGAGGGTATGGAGAAGGCCTTAGCTACTGTTGGCCTTGGAATGGGATGCATTTGCAAGCTGCACGCACGGGTATGCTCTCGTGGGACCTGTTTGAGAGCCCGAGCCTGAAAGGGGGTCAGCCGCATAGGAGCAACCAGGTGAGTGGACATAGACTTGTCACGGCACCGCCGCTCGAAGCTCACGAGCGCGATAAAGCGGCGAGCAAGAACAGCAGATCCTATTCCCGCTGTCGCCTGGCTTGCCAGGTCAAGGTGAAGGGGGGTAATACGATGGCGAAAGGGAAGGATTTAGGGGGTGATGTTGTGGTGGTATCGAAGAACAGGAAGTTGTGGGCGAGGATGAAGAACAGGAGACGTGGCGCCGTACGAGCGATGAGCCTTCTTCGTTCTCTAGTTTACTGGGCTAGCTCCTTCTATCCTGGGCCAGCCCCTCCAGAGCCGTTATCCATTCGCATTTATCCACCCGCCACGCGGGGGAAACATCTCGTCCATAGGTTCGCCTCCTTTGCGTGCCACGGCCACATAGCATAGCAACGGCACTTCAACCCCTGCATCCTACGACACGTGCAGCATGTGTAACGTTTGAAACAACATTCCCCTCCTTCCACCCCCTCTGGAAGCTCTCCCATCTCTGCTGCACTTCCAAACTCGAGCGTGGCATGCTCATACCCACATGGCACTCAGCCACCGGTCCGAGATGTCGTCAGCGTGCAGGCAGCGTCCCGGTTCCTTTGACACCACGGGACGGTCTCACGGCTACCGATACGAGTGTACGGTAACAGACATTGAGGAACACTATCAACATCTACGCACAAGTATTGGTTCAAAACCAAAGTCGGAGTCGGACCAGCGAGGATGATCGATACCCCAACCGCAGTCGCCGCCGCCAGCAGCGTGAGTACAGCTACGGCATCGCTGGTGATGACACCGCCAACTGTGGTCAATCGGACTACCCCATCGAATGCGTGGACGCCGATGAGCGTTGGTTTGAAGGAAAGCAATGCACCGCCACATGCACGAAGCTTTACTACACCCCACTGAACATGTTGTCCAATTGTTGTCCGATATCCTCCTTGCTTTTGCTTGCTTTGCATTTAATCTTAATGCAACTTGCCAACCTTACAACCATTGCTCTCCACCCTTTTTTAAGGCTCCGCTGAACGAACCTCCCGCCTTACATCCATGTTTTACAAACGTTTACAGATACATGTCCTCGATCTCATTTCACCACCCATTCAATTCATCACTTCCTATTGTTGTGAGTCCATACGACAGCGCAGGCTACCACTTTGAAAAGGTCTCAACCTTAAATGATGCCCTTATCACTTTCTTCATCCCGATTCGTGACTTTTTTTTCTTGACCTACTTCCCTCCCCACCAAGATGACTTCACATTAATTATCGATCAATTTGTCAAATTTTCATCTCCATTCCCTTGAAACATGAAATAAGAGAACATCTTTTGTACCCCTTCTAAATGTGGTCATGTGGTGTAATGGGATGCGCTTAGAGTGTGGTGGTAGTTGGAGAGGAAAGTGACTTGGCTTTGGTGATGTGATGTGACTTAGATGCGCCTATTAAGGTATTAAGGCCTATACAGTATTGAGGGCTGGCGTTGCACATAATTGTACTGCCGTGGCGTATGCCACTTCCCTATCATACTGGACAGTGGGAAGGGTGAGGGGAATGAGAACCGTGTCATAGTGGTACAGAGGCTCTAATGGCCATCTAAGTAGCGTTTAGACTAGAACACAAAGAAAATGCGCATTTTAGTAGCCTGTACAGTGATACCATGCTAGACTATACCTTATTAAGCGCCATACTCCGATAATAATTGCTCAATCTCCCGCATCCCACTGCTCGATGCTACCTGACATGGTGTCCGGCCTTCATCATTCCGTACATGAATATTTCCTCCTCGTTCAAGGAGCAGCTTGACAATTCCAGGATAACCGTGGCTTGATGCGATATGTAATGGAGTCCAGAGATCCCGCTTCGTCGCGTTTACATCCGCACCTTGGTCAATTAACAACTCCACGACATCCAGACGTTCATCCCATGAAGCATTGTGTAACGGCGTCCACCCAAACTTGTCCCGGGAATTCACATCCGCGCCATGCTCAATTAATAACTTCGCAACTTCAAGTCTCCCATTTAGTGATGCCCAATGCAACGGAGTGTTGTTGGTTTCATCCCGTACTTTGACATCTGTGCCATCGCGGAGTAATGATTGTACCATGTCGACGTTCCCATCTTTACACGCGGCGAATAACGAAGTGTTCCCATTGTTAATCAGAGTTTCACTTTCCCCCTGGTTAGGTGATGACTCCACAATATCGGTGCCCACGTTTTCTGATCCAGTGTCCAGTGTTGTCATGCCTGCGTCGCCCATACAACCCACATCTCCCATTCCCATCTGCTCCGCCAAGAATCTTGCGACATCTCGTTTCCCATTCTTACAGGCTAGATCTAGTGGTGCATCTTCATTTACAGTTCGTGTATTGACATCCGTGCCCAGCTGGACGAGAAGTTTAACAATATAAAGATGGCCTGTTTGTGCTGCACAATGCAACGGTGTGCAACCGGACCTATCTGTTGAATCAATATTTGATCCGCGTTTGACGAGAAGATGAGCAATCTCGAGTTTCCCATTGCTTGATGCCAAGTGAAGTGGCGTTTCCCCGTCCTTGTTCTGCATGTGGAGGTCGGCACCTTGTTGTATGAGCAGCTCCGCAATCTTTAGATGGCCAGTAACTGATGCAACGTGTAGCGGGGTCAACATCTCTGCACATTGTACGTTTATATTAGCACTGTGGTCGAGCAGTAGTCGCACAATATCGAGATGTCCATGCTCTGACGCTTCATGTAATGCAGCGAAACCTTGATCATCACGGAGGTCCACTGATGCGCCATTCTCGAGTAGAAGCTGTACAATATCCAGATGGCCGGATTGCGAAGTTGACATCAACGGGGTCCAGCCTTCGTTGTCACGGGAGTCCACAGCGGCGCCATTCTTGAGTAGCAGTTGTACGATATCCAAATGGCCGTATCCCGAAGCTGACATCAACGGGGTCCAGCCTTCGTTGTCACGGGAGTCCACAGCGGCGCCATTCTTGATTAGCAGTTGTACGATATCCAGATGGCCGGATCCCGAAGCTGACTTCAACGGGGTCCAGCCTTTGTTGTCACGGGAGTCCACAGTGGCGCCATTCTCGAGTAGCAGTTGTACAATATCCAAATGGCCGGATCCCGAAGCTGATATCAACGAGGTCCAGCCTTCATTGTCGCGGGAGTCCACAGCGGCGCCATTCTTGAGCAGCAGTTGTACGATATCCAGATGGCCGTATCGCGAAGCTGACTTCAACGGGGTCCAGCCTTCGTTGTCACGGGAGTCCACAGCGGCGCCATTCTTGAGTAGCAGTTGTACGATATCCAGATGGCCGGATCGCGAAGCTGACATCAACGGGGTCCAGCCATCGTTGCCACAGGAGTCTACAGCGGCGCCATTCTCGAGTAGCAGTTGTACGATATCCAGATGGCCAGATCCCGAAGCTGACATCAACGGGGTCCAGCCATCATTGTCACGGGAGTCCACAGTGGCGCCATTCTTGAATAGCAGTTGTACGATATCCAGATGGCCGGATCCCGAAGCTAACTTCAACGGGGTCCAGCCTTCGTTGTCACGGGAGTCCACAGCGGCGCCATTATCGAGTAGCAGTTGTACGATATCCGGATGGCCGAATCCTGAAGCTGACATCAACGGGGTCCAGCCTTCGTTGACACGGGAGTCCACAGTGGCGCCATTCTCGAGTAGCAGTTGTACAATTTCCAGATGGCCGTATCCCGAAGCTGACATCAACGGGGTCCAGCCTTCGTTGTCACGGGAGTCCACAGCGACACCATTCTCGAGTAGCAGTTGTACAATATCCAGACGGCCGGATGCCGAAGCTGACTTCAACGGGGTCCAGCCTTCGTTGTCACGGGAGTCCACAGCGGCGCCATTCTTGAGTAGCAGTTGTAGGATATCCAGATGGCCGGATCCCGAAGCTGACATCAACGGGGTCCAGCCTCTGTTGTCATGGGAGTCCACATCTACCCCATACTGTAGTGGTAATCGCCCAACATCTAGTTCTCTTCTCCGCGACTCCCCATCCATTGACGTCTCACTGCTGCCGTTCTGTGTCTTGGCATCTGGCTTGGGATTCATCAAGAATTCCACAATGTCATGACGTCCCTTTCGTGACGCAAGGTTCAACGGACTGCAGTCCCCGTGGTCTAGGGCATTCGCATCCGCACCATGCTCAAGTAACAGCAGGGCAGTATCGAAATATCCCTTGAACAGGGCAGCATGAAATGCAGTGCCGTACATGCCCCCCATGGCATTAATGTCCAGCGGATAGGTCTTGATGAGGTGTTCCACAAGACCGCGGAAACCACAAAACGTCGCATAATACAACACAGATCCTTCAGGCCGCGTTGGCCGCTCGCTCGACATATGTTCCACCCAATCCCAAGGTCGATCGATGTCATATATCCACACCCATATTGCGAAGTGTGGCTTGTCGGGGTCAAACAGTTCCTCCACAAGTTCTTCGATATTTGACAGCACATCTTCGAATTGAGCATGCTCGACCCAGTATTGAGCTGCATAGATCGACAGTGGGAATTTCTTCATCTTGTCTTTGTCCACTTGATCATCTAATCGAAGTAGGGTGCTCAGGCAAGCCTGTGCGAGAATCATATGTGCCGGTTGGAGAAGAATGTGATAGAGAGAAAGGTCCTCTCCTGCCTGCGTGAGGCGACCAGATGTCAAGAATTCCTTGACGGAGAAATGGGAAAATTGGACAATTGCTGACCCGTCGACGTTGACAATTGAGATGAGACTTGAACATGCAAATAGAATTGCTTGTTGAGCATCCTCAAACCGCCAGTCGGAATGATATTTTGGAGGCTGTCCTACTTCGAAACGAATCGCAAGAACCTCTGCGAGCTCCTCGACGCGAAGGGGGCGAACTGCCACGGTGAGGCATTGCAGGAGTCGATGAGCATATTCTCGATTTCTTGGTTTGATTCCAAGTAGAATGCGCTCATATGTTTCATCCAACGTCTCTGGTAATTCACGCAACGCGTCGCGGAGACTTGCCGGAAAGCAGTGACGTAGCGCTTCCAGCTGACAAGCAACCCAACGAAACCTGCATCTCTCGCATAAACAATGTGTGAGCTGGTGTGATGCTGACCACTTACATTCCATCGGCCTTCCGCACCAGAGTATCAATCACTAGATTCGTATCCTCCACTCTCCATTTCTTCATCCTCCAATCAGACGAGACAACAGATTTGACGTAGTTCCTAATGGCCTCCTTCTGACCATCCTGATCGTGGAGAGACACAACATGGGAGGCCAGACGCTCAAGCGTAGATATGATATCCGCTTCGGGACGACTCGTGATACATAGACGAAGAGATGGGAGACGCAACAGGACTAGTTCCTGTACAAGTTTGAGGACACGTCCGCGGTGGGACTCCACGCCTGACATGTTTGGACACTCGTCGAGGCCGTCCACGATAATATAAGTCACGGGCATTTCAGGTAATGCCAGCATCTCCACTAAACATCGTTTAAGTTCGTTATCATCAGGCTGGCGGGATCCGGAGTTGTGCCTTGAATACAAGTCGGAAAGAATACGGCTGCAAAGATCGGATTTGGCGCTGAACTGGGTGAGAAGCGAAGTGAATAAGCCACGGATGTCCTGCTTTAAGGTATCTCTAAAATCGAAATAGTAATATGCCATTAGGGCTGAGCCAGCGTCAGAAATGGCTTGGGTTGCTTCAATGGCCGTGGAGCTAGTCAACGGATAGAATGAGGTTGGCATGATATTGTCCAATAGGTGTCATACATACCATAAGACACTCTTCCCAGAACCCGCTACATCATCAAGCGGCAGACAGCTATGAGTAGATGTAAGAATGCGAGTCTGACGACTACGTACGTTTGCCGTGGATCCATAACAGTGATCCTGTCGTTCTCCATTCTTCGAAAATCCCCTGGACAAACCACTCTGCGGTCCCATCGTGATGATGTCCCCGCGCAATGATGTGATTTTTCGATGGATCTGGAGGGGAGAGCCAATTTCGCAAGTCCTTCTGTAATTGGTCTCCTATAAAGCATATTCAGCTTGACGGTTACGACTAGCAGAAATAAGGGATAACTAACGTCTCATCTTGGTCATCTCAACAGTTGTATTTGAGGTGGCGACTAACACACGTAGGACAGCATGAGTAACGCCAACCCACAAATCCAGAGGACAGATATACCTAGAACCTGTTGGATGCCTTGTGTTGATGTCTTGCCATCTAACAGGAGTATATACAGTTCAGCGTATCGAGCAAGCAGCCATTCAAGCGTTTCGTACCGTCCATGACCACCTTCATATTACTTTTTATGTCGTTGACGTCTCGCAGACTCAGGACTGCAGCCATGCGAGATTCATCATCAGTAAGTTGCGCCAGCCTCTGTAGCACAGCTTCGATCTTTCCATCTCCTAATAGTTTCTTTACGAATTTCTCTGTAGAGCGTCCAGAAGTCACATATTTTAGGAGGAGGACGGCTTACGGAAACGGCCCCGCTTTATCTCTTTCGTTGCTAGGGCAAGCACAGAGAGTACTTCCACCATGATCTGAACGATGATATCGGTCATCGCAGGTGTAAACGGGATCTCGGTATAAATATGGAGTCGTTTGAGGAAATTCCCGACACGCTCGAATAGCTGGAGAAGAGCATCATAACTTGTACTGACACCACAAGCTGCCTGATTGACCCAGGTATAAGAATCATCCAATTGAAGATAAAGGAGATACGTACTTGGAGGAGGACATCGACTCCGACAAAGATTGCTTTTGCAGGTGGAAACGGTGCCTGAAGGAGCACCAAACTATAATGAGAACATAGAGATGGATTCGCTGAGGCTTACGAGAACAAGGGCCTCGCCAAGGGTGCCAGACGATGCGTGGAGGAACGAGGCTACTGGACTGAGGCAATTGATCAATTTGCGATGTTCGTCTCGATAAGATTTGAATGCCCTTGATCTCTCTTGAAGTAGTTCAGAGATAGCTTCGGCAGAATCACAACTCTGGAACTGGTCGGCGAAAGGATTTTTTGTGAGATCTATGCCGGTCTGGTTGGCATATTCAGACAAGGCTTTGGAGATAAGCTGAAAGTTAGAAGAGGATGTTGTCGAGGACATGAAGTTAGGAGATGGGGCGGCGTGCAGTTGTTGTATCGCTAGACTTCTGTGGATGATGTGCAGGGTACGTTAATCGGTGGCAGCCTGAGGGAGGAGGCAATGATACGGAAAGTCAGGGTGCAAGGTGTACAGCCTTTCGTGATAACCGATAGTGGTCGCCACCGCCACTGCCAAATCCGTCTACTTGTAGTACTAGGCTAGTAAGACCTATCATAGTACGTGGACTTGAGCGTGACATAGACGCTCAGCTACGCTTGATAACGACGATAAAGCACTTGAGTTCCACCAATTAAAAGTAAATAATCATTTATAATCGAAAACACCAATCGAATTGTAGTTGTCGATCATATGATTTTCTCTCCATCGCTTTAAGATAAGATCGTTGTGTCACTTGCACTATTCATATTACAGATCTATTACGCAGTATAACAAATATAGTAATTTCGCCATTACCTATCTATCTGAGGGGACACCCTAACTGAACTGGGAGCGGATGCGACGACCCGGAATCCGGAGGCGGGATTATCGGTATCCGCGACCGGATTCTGAGTAAACGCGTCAGGGTGAGTAGAGATTTGACTACGAGTTACCCAAAAGCGAAGCAAGCCAGAGGCGCGTCGTAGTTAAGCGAAGACTCACCCAATGACATAAGTCAAGCCGACGGTTTGCTTCGGGGTTGCATCCGCGGTCGCTGGGGCAGCATCTCGATGTGTAAAGCGCCAAGGTAATCGAGGCATATTCTAAGAAGGCGCTGGTGTTCCTGGGATGCGGTGATAGCTAGCTCCTGCAGCCGGTCGACGATTGTAGAGAAGGTGTTCATGTTTTTTGAGCCAAGAAGATAACGTTGAGTGTAGCACGTTTGGTTGAAGAGGGTTTATTATGAACAGGTTGAGTAGCTTAGCCAGGCCGATCGAAATTAGGGAATTCTGCCGAGCAACCGAGGTGTGTTGGTAAGCCTCAGCTGCCTATTGAAGTTGAGAAGATTCACCTTGCTGTATTGGCGAGGTCATAGAGCTATGGTTTTTAGGCGGCACACGGGGAGTAATATATTGGCTGAGCCGGAAACGTTGGAAGGTATCGTGTGGGATTGGATTAAGAGGACGCAGAGGATCGCTCTACTTGTATCTGCAAACTGCAAACTAACTGTATTTGGATATTTACACGTAATCGCTTTGAAATCATCAGCCATCAGGCCATCAAGTGCTCAATCCAAACTGTAATGCAATGTATAAGTGTCATATACATATACATAAATTACATGAATGCGGCATAATAGTATCTCTAAATATTGTTCACATAAATGCAGCGATGCATAGATATACATATGAAAATGGATGACGTCTTACATAGACATAATTCCAAATATTTGAATACGCACATTGAACTTGAAGCGATCAATGCGACGGGGCGGGCCCGACAGGCATCGTAGCATCGAGCGATGCCATTACCTGACGGCCGACATAGCTTTTATTTGCTACCTGCTATGTCGTTTTGGCCTTTTCTTTATCGTTTGCTACTGAAACTTAGAAACGCGTGGCGTCCAGAGACACCGTCTATTCCCTTAAGAAATAGAATGATACAAGGCAGCTACTTCGTGAACCAGATAAAAAGGTCGGGGCAAGCACCCCTCGACCAGCATCCAAAAAAGCTCCTCTTCTCTCGTGTGCGCGCAATCGCTTCCTCTTCGAGCCCCATCAAAATTTACCAACCGAGATAGAAATGGAAAACGACGAGCAAGGTCCCGTACGAAAGCAGAAATACTGACGCCTGGGCTGTGTACGCGTAGTGAACTTCGTGGGTAAGCGTAGCGGACGTCGACTCGGACTTGGAAAGAAGCGGGGGAGGAAAGATTATGAGAAAGGTATCTGGGCTGCCGCTGCCCTTTTCCAAGTTCCAGTGCACATCTTCAAGCGGCAGGAAGATGTGCATTTGCATTGTGTACCCGATCCATATGAGCTCCGAGTTTGCGCGACCCTTTAATCATAATGTTACAGGAAGACTCTGGAAGAGTGAGGGCACTTTTGCAGCATGGAATGGACGTCGTCCACATGTCGAGGTACGGCCTTCTTCAAGTTCGCATGAACTTGAAATACCTTTCCGCAGAATAGGCACACCGGACCCAAGTCTACGCCCTCTTCCACTTCCTCAATAAAAGAAACGGGGGAGGCCCCTTGAACTCGAACCACCACCAGGTCGAGTTTTCCCACACCAGGCAAGGGTGAGCGACACACCATCGCTCTCGTGATACACCATGGCTCCCTGCCCCATTCTCCCTCATGGGTGCATATACATTCTATTACATGTCCAGAAGACAAACGATAGAGGGAAAGTCCCAAAATACCACCCCAAAACCTGCCACGTAGCACCGTGACCAGCCTTAATGGCGACGAACCTACCCCGTGATTTGAGTCCCAGACTACCCTATTGGATGCACATAAATGGTTTTCTCCTTGAGCACCACAGAGAGGACATACCCATATTGAACCCTGAGATGCGAGAGAGTAATTCAAGGGAAGAACCATGCTCACCAAGAAATAGAAAGGATATGGCTTAGGAAGATCAACAACAGACTATCCACCGACAAGATAACTGCGACTAAGATTGTCCGGAAGAAGAAATATATAAAGCTAATAAAAGACACATGGGGATTAGCTCTAAAGAAACGGAATAAGAACCTACCCCAAGACTGGATCACTCGTAACGAGGTTTTTTAGTGGGTATGAAGTCTACCGGGACACCCCGTAGCTTGAGCCCCACACTACCCTTCTAGGGTGTGCGTAAAAGCATTTTTCCTCATCGAGCCCCACGGACTGCCAAGTCCGCTCCAGCGCGTTAGTTAGAGCTGTCAGGTAGCAATGTTACCGGAGCCCCTTGAACCCAGACCACCACCAGACAAGGGTGAGCGACACACCATCGCTCTCGTGATACACCACGGCTCCCTGCCCCATTCTCCCTCATGGGTGCATATACATTCTATTAAATGTCTAAAAGGAAAACGATAGAGGGAAATACCCAAAATACAACCCAAACCTGCCATGTGGCACAGTGACCAGCCTTAATGGCGACAAACCTACCTCATAACTTGATCCCCAGACTACTCCATTGAATCCACGTAAACGCTTTTCTCCTCCTTGAGCTCCACAGACCAGAGGCCTACTCCAGAGTCCAGAAATTGTTAGGTAACCTAGTCACTCCTGAAAGATTGAAAATGCCTGGACCAAGACGATCAACAACCCCTCCCTTGAGCCCCCAGACCACTACTGTACGACCCGCTCCAGCATGTTAGACAGAGCCGTTAGGTAACCTAAGTTACCGGCAGAACCTTGAAATCGAACCACCATGTGGAAACAACACTAAAACAAAAAAGTACTAGCAAGGAACAAATCTAGCTAATTTGGGCTAGAGTGAACTCCCCAACCCCCTGACGGTACTACAACTAAAGCCCCGCTTCACAAACACTCCAGAATAAATTATTGATAATATGCCCTATAGG
>QFDX01000123.1:478-12789 GCA_003315875.1 Lactifluus piperatus | reverse complement strand
GGGTCTCTAAACCCCAAACATCCCACTCACATCCCATTTGGATGGGGAGGAGAGGGTGGGTAAAAAGAAACTGAAAAAAAATTGTTAGTAAAATAATACTTGAAGAGGACATACCAGGGAGCTGATTGAGGCCAGAGTGTTACGGTTCTGAGGGACCGTATGTGCGAAGTGCACCTTTAGTTGGACTGTATTCTCAATTGGAGAATACCAATGCCAAATCGGACTAGGAATAGGATAACCCCAAGGGTGAAACAATAAATGGTGAACTGGATGATGAGAACGACTAAGAGGGCAAGTAGGAATGCCAGCCCTCAGACATGCCTAGTTAAGGTGGAGTGAGGATGCACAAGAAGAAGGAGAAATATGATGGAAGGAGGGGTATGAAGGCTCGTCGAACAACTGACAGATGACCTCCTTGATCAGCTGTGAGCGATGGTTCCCTAACGATAGACCCTGCAGTGTGAAGTTGAGTTAGATGGGAAATCAATGTGAGTTAATTCCCCTTCTCCATTGACTTAAGACACAAAGGATAATCAGGGATCAGATTCTGAACTAAGCTGAAGCTTAGGGCTTCAGCATCATACTAGAGAGCTTAAATACATGTGTAAGAATCATGTGCTACTACGCTTTTGACATGTGTTTCTAGTAAACACATGCTCCTACAATCACATGGTATTGTACAAGGGCATCATCAACCTGCCTGGACAGTCCTACTTGTCCCACCAGCTAGGTTGGTCCATGTAAACATAAGTAAATATGTACAAGGCTTGGTCTGTGTCAGAACGTGACACAGAGGGGGAAAGTAGTGGGAGGTGGTGGTGTCAACCTTGTAACCTGTACATGTATCTGTGAGAGAAGTTGAACTTAATTTGTGACACCAAAAGTCAACTGCGCAAGTCATCCAAACAGGGTCAAACACTCATTCCCATGGTTTTCTTTTTTTTTTTTTATGAAGTCATGACTTCCTTTTCACAGGCATGGCAACTATTGACACCACCACTTTCCGCCACCCCACATATGTTTTCTTCAGCTTGTTATACTGACATTTGTTTTAGTTATTTCTTCTACACCCCTCCTCCCCATCCAAATGGGATGTGAGGGGATTGTTTGGGTTAAGCGACCCCAAGGAAGTGGTGTGAGGACCACAGCCACAGCAGCACCAGTGGTGCGAGGATGAGGGCCATGGCATCACAAGTGGTGTGAGGACAACAGGTAGGGCTGTAGCAGCATGAGGCTGGGAGCACCAGCCACACAAGGACAAGGGCCATGGCATCACCAGCAGTGCCAGGATAACAGGTAGGGCAGCACCAGCATGAGGATGGGAGCACCAGCCATGCAAAGATGAGGGCCACAGCAGCACCAGTGGCACCAGGACAACAGGTAGGGCCACAGCAGCATGAGGCTGGGAGCACCAGCTGCACAAGGATGAGGGCTGCAGCATCACCAGCAGTGCCAGGACAATGGGTAGGGCAGCACTGGTGCAAGGACAGGAGCACCAGCAGCGCAAGGGCAAGGGCCACAGCATCACCAGCAGCACCAGGACAACAGGTAGGGCAACACCAGCATGAGGATGGGAGCACCAGTGGCACAAGGGTGAGGGCCATTGCATCACTAGCAGCGCCAGGACAACAGGTAGGGCAGCACTGGCATGAGGATGGGAGCACCAGCAGTGCAAAGATGAGGGCCGCAGCATCACCAGCAGCACCAGGACAATGGGCAGGGCAGCACCAGTGCGAGGATGGGAGTACCAGTGGTGCGAAGATGAGGGCCATGGCAGCACCAGCAGCATGGGGATGAGGGCCACAGCAGCACCAGCAGTGTGAGGATAATGGCCATAACAGTGGCAGCACAAGGAAGTAGGTATAATAATAATAGATTGAGCTAATAAAATATGCAATAGAATTTGATTAAGCTACAAAACTTATGAATATGGTATATAATTTTAGTGAATTTTACAGATCCAAGTTCAAGTGATCTGATGTGGCTCTTGGCTAAAGATGGATGGTCACTGGAGCTGCTGACACACTAGGCCGATGCATACTTAAAAACTACTGAATGTACTTTTTTTTTTTTGAAAACTTTATATTGCCAATACATGGACATCGGGTACAAGCCCAAATACCATAGTCAAAGAACCTAGCAGTACCACTACCTAAGTCTTATCCCATAAGGTATCTACAATCCCTCTGCGAATCCAGTGTTTCTTGGCGGTGTTTAGGCACATTGAGCAATGGTCAGAGGTTGACTCAAAGGGCTGGTCTGAAGCAAGCACTTGGCCTATTGTGTTGGTTGATGGGCGGCTGTGGGCAGCTTCTAATGCAAGGCTGGATAGGGCTCTTGGTCACTTCTTCTTAGCTTGCAGAAAAGTGGTGGACTGAGATGGGAGTGATGAGGTGGAAGGAGCGCTGGGAGGGGGTGCAGAGCCTGGCATGTTCAGTTTAGAGGGGGTGGAGGATTTACCCTTCCCCTTCTTGTCTCCACTCTTCATGCTTGCCTCATTGGAAAGAGGGCATCAGTGTCACTTCACAGTTTTGTGGGACATGAACTTGCATCCACATCCAGCGCATTGCCGTTGTGGTCAGCCTTCAATGGCTTCTTCAGCCAGTCTCTGGCATTCTCGCCTCAATGTGCGGTTCCTCTTCCATGTGAGTCGCCTTCTCTCTTTCAGGGCCTGGGTTGCGTGCCTCTGGCCCTTAGAGAGATCAAAGAAGGCTTGAGGGCCTTCACTGTTTAGAAGCTCTAAGATGTAAGCAAACATCACCTGTTTCACCTTCCGAAGAGGGTGAGGTACCAGCACAACTGTGCACTTGACCAGGTGAGAATGAAACTGGGGAGAAAACTCAACCCAAAAAATTTTTCCATCTTCAGCCTTTTGGGCTGAAAGGGCCTGGGCCCTGAGGTGGTCCAATGATAGGAACCAACAGCATTGGAAGGTGTTGAGGATATCAAATACGGAAAGTTCCATAGCCTCAGAAAGTGCCCATTTCTTAGTCAGCTTCTCTCCAGGGGGGAAAAACTGATAAGGAGGGCGGGACCCTGCCCTGCTGGCCAAAGTACCCATGGCGAGCATTTGGGTGGTGACTGTACCATCTGGATTGACCCTTCTGGTCATCATGAAACCAGGAGTAGGCTGGGAAATGGGAGTCCCTGTGAAAACCAGGTCATGGGAAAACTCAGGGGAATTGGAGGGGCCAGGCTCACCCTGCAGCTGTGAGGGCTGGGGAGGTGCCGTGGAGGAATTGGGAGCGTCAAGAGCCATGTCCTCATCATCATCTAGCGCTGCGAGGCGCCAGGTCTCAGCATCCTTCAAAGAGAAGGACAGAGTGGGAGATGGGGGGTTGTGTGTCATCATGGGAAAACCTTTGATGATGGTGGTACAGTTGAACCCCTTATAACACATACTTCTGATAACCCATAACCTCTCTAAACCCATAGCCTTACCAGTCCACCAATTTGGTGGGTGGGGAAATGTATGGTAAAACCCATAGGTCTGCAATAACCCATAACCCATATGCCTCCTCAGCAAAAACCCATAGGTTTAGTTACTATATTAGGCATACTACTCGATGCTAGTCCCTGAGTAGTTTGGTCAATGATCAATTCACCGTTAGTCTAAATCATAGTGACATGCTACTGGGCTCAAAAGTGAACACTTTATGTTCAACCACTTCCTATGGCACCTAACACACTCAACATCCTTAAGAAAGGCCTTGCTAGATTTTCAAATAAGGTCAAGGACTGCAAAGACAAATTAAACAACAAGTTATCATGACAGGAAACCACTGAGGGGCACTTCAGAAGACAAACCAAATGGACATTGAAACCCTACTTAACCCAGTTGGCAAATCTCAGCTCATGACTGAAACATCAGATGTTAAAATCTATCAAGCAGTTGTCGATGCAATTGCTGCACATGAGAACATGGAGACCAACGGTGGGGATGATGTTAATATTGAAACCCCGACAGAGCCCCTCCCAACCCAATGTGATGTCCTCAAGGCAGTTTCAACAATCAGAAGGTACACAGAAGACTTGAACAACCCCATGGCATGCAGAATAGAAGCACTTATGGGATCACTTAACCAACAACTCTGCTTTGATGAAACCCAGAGTATGAGGAATACTGTTTTGACTGACTTTTTCGAGAGAACATAGACCTTATCATTAGAATAGAATTAATCTACATTTGACTCATACTTAGCGTTGTTGGGTCATAAATACATGTGATTTTTCATCAGCAAAACCTGGGTCAGCTATATGGCTCTATACAGCTCTGTGGAGCTCTGTGGAGCTCTGTACAGCTCTGTACAGCAAATCGTGGTTTGCTGATGTTGGACCTATTTCTAGCCTACCTCACAAAAGCCATGACCTCTGATAACCCATACCCTAGGCCATCCACCAAGAGGTATGTGTTATGAGGGGTTCAACTGTAAATGATCAAGAAGTGACTGTACTGAATGTACTTGCTTATTTTTTCTCTCTTATTTCATTTTGTAGCATAAATTTCTAAGACATGATTAAGACATGAGTAGTTTACTTACAGTATCTTACTTAATTGTCTTTACTGTCTTAATAGAAGAATAAGACATGCTAAGTTGAAATAAGTAAGTCTCAGAACCATGATGTTTTCCTGATGCACTGGCTGAACCTTGAACCTGAACCTGACAACACTAAGTATACCTTAATACTGTAGTAACTGTACTTCAATAGTTGATCCTACAGTATTGAGGTACAGTCACTGGCAATATAGTTATAGCAATAACTGACACTTATTAGATGATGAATGCAATAGCATGTGCCAAATTGAACCTTCTACTGTATAAGGAGAGGCTTGGAAGAGGCACACAGGACACAACAAAGGAGGGAAAAGGCTTGTTGAGATCAATGCTTAATTCTGGTCTCTACTATACATCTTATATAGATTTTCTCTGAATATCAACTGCTATATAGGACAAAGGAAACTGGAGACAAGACTAAGTCCATCATGATGTTAGCCACTTAGCCTCAAGAGTAAATCCACCAGCATTGCATTTTTTTTTTTGAAATAATTTATAAAGCAGGTTAGGGGAACGCCCTGTACCACATCAAGCTTGCATACTGAATACATTATACACTAGCTAGCACCAGTGATTGACTGCATAAGGCCCCTGCAGGTCCATCTTTTCTTTGAGGTGTTTAGTCTCTCCAATCAGTGGCCCTCAGTAGTGGTATTCAAATATGTAGGGTTAGAGGAAGTGTACACTCTATCATGCATGTCCATGGGGTTCTGTGCAAGTGCAGCCTTGCAAGCAGAGGCTGGATCTATGGGTTTCTTCCTCTTCTTACTGGCCTTAAAGGGTGTGGGTGAGATGTCAGGGGGAGCAGGGGGGTTGGATGGGCCTGGCACATTTGGTTTAGGGGGGGCAGTGGGTTTCCCCTAGTGTTGTGCTTGGCCTGGCCTGAGCCGCCGAGCCGGGCCAAGCCAGGCCCAAATAGGCCGAGCCAAGCCGGGCCAAGATGACAGCTTCGTCATGGCTTTGGCCCGGCTTGCATTTTGAAAAGCCAAAGCCAAGCCGTCAAGGCCGCGGCTTTTCATTGAGCAACAATTACAGCACACACAGGTATGGGCCCTCCCAAAACCACATGTCGACACCGCTGCATCCTACCTCCTCTGGCCCCAACCACTTCCCATTTGTGACACATATATGCTCAGGCTTCTGATATCTGCACAGCACAGCGCGTTGCAAGTACAATCGTCAAACGTGAGGTTGCTGTTGCGCACGAGGACAATTTCAACAATATGGAAGTGCATGCGTGCCGCTGCGCTAACCTCTATCTGAATCTGGTTGTTGACTTTGCTTTTCGTCGGATAGCTCTTGCTTGGGACACAGGCCAAGAAGCCTTTGCGCATTGCGCTCAGTGAACTGAACTTGATGCAGAAGACATGGCGCGCTTTATGTTCGAGTATTTTGTAAGGGTGCGTCCCCCCTTTCCGCTCCATTCGGCTCAACACATTCGATCTGATGTTTGCACTTAGGTCGTGGAGGAGGCTCAGGCCCATGACTGCTGCCTGCCCCACACATATGGAGGACACACCATGGAAACTGATGCTCAAGATTCACAAACACACCCGAGCTCAAAGCGCCAACGCACCCAATCTTACGGCAACTCTCACCCTTCGTCCCGCGGCGCCTCCCCGATGCCCCCTCCCTCCCACAAGATTCGAGATGCTAGTCGTCGTCCTCCCGACGACAACAATAGCAGCGCCTCGTTGCCCATGACATCCCGGGATAGCATGCAGAGACTTTACGAAAAATCCACAGGCAAGCGCAAGGCTCCGGCTCCACAGCCCCAAACACAAATGTAAACGCCGGCAGAGTGCGCTGCACTGGCAGAAGTACAGGGGCTCAAAGCAGAACTTGCCAAAGCCCGCATGGACGTGGCGGTAGCTGTTGCTCTTGCTGCCGACTGCAAGCCAACCAAACTCTACTCTCTCGATGTCCCCCCATCTGCCGTGCGTGCCGTCATCTGCCAACATTTCGAGAAGCTACACGTCTCTCTGTCGCAGGGACAACGCACCATCACGTGCTACGACTTACTCCAGCTGAGCACGCTTTGCCTCCGCACGCGGGCTGTGGATGTCTTTTCAATTTGCTTGAACTAGTATATTTGTGCCATCGGAGGGAATCCCCTCGTTGGTATCCCCCTTGCTCTTGTTCACAGCATCAATGAATAGTCCCCCATCAAGAAGCGAGGTGATTCAGCTTTCAGGTTACACCCATGACGAGAAGTTGCACATTGCATGGTGGTTCCTACTTCCAAAGCAGCTTGCGCAGAACGGGCCTTCTGAAGCACATGAGGCGGGCGTCTGCACACTCGAATGCGCCGATCCTAGCTCTGTCACAGTACGATAGTGTGGACCATGAGCGTGAGGCGGGGTGTGGTAGAGGAGACTGGTGACAGTGAGCAGGAGAACGCGAGCGCGGGAAGAGACACCAGTCGCCTGGCCTCCACACGCTCGCTGCTGCTGTGGCATGGTCCTCGTCGCTGCCTTCTGCACCATAGCCGTTGACTGTCCCGCCTGGCCTCTGCAGCGTTCTGCGCCGCCACCATTGACCGTTCCGCTGTCGCTGCTGCTTCTGCAGCGCCCTCACTGGTCGCCCATGTGCTCAACAGCACATGCCATTGCCTCAAAAGATCCCTTTGACATCGTGGCCGCTTGGGAGCCCACATTTGAGCAGGCGTCGGCATGCGTTATGTTGGGATGCATCATGTCCTGCACTTGCAGGGTATGCATGCTTCCATCATTGTGCAGGTCGTCGTCATGGCTTGCATGTGCGCAGGACATGTTTGGGTCGTGAAGCGGCGAGCGACGATGGAAGGGGGGGAATACTTCGGCTTATGGTAAGTTCATTCTCCATCCTCCTTTCACTTTCTAACAGAATTCCAGGTTTACCTCTGTAGCCTTGGCGCCAGAATGCCCCAAGGAAACCTCATATTGTGGGCATGGCGTTGTGATCATGCTCACCTGCCTCACGCCTTCATCACTTTCTGAGCCCATCGCTCCATGTCCCAGCGTCAAATTCGATGAAAATCCGAATTTGATATCTCTGCTCCCACCTCAGCAATTACAGCATCGCATTTTGGGTTGCCAGCTTTGGCATCGAGTGGCACGCATACACAGCATGAGCGCTGTCAACCCCAGCTGAAAAGCCCCTCAACCAGGGCCTCACTCAGCAAGGCGGAGCATGGCCCTTCTCTTGTTCATAGACATGATGTCACGTCAGGTACGTCTATACCAGCCCTTCCTTTGCAACTTGCAGCCCTCGACTCACACAACAGCAAGCCAGCCCGCGAAAGCCCACCCATCCCCCTTTCCTTCATGTGGCCCACATTCTGCACTGCCACCACCACCAGCACCACCAGGGCCTCGACAACAACAACACTACCAATGTGCATGGCCCGCCGCCGCTGACACCATCAGCACCAGCACCACACTGACATGCGTCAACTGCTGTCAGCTGCAACGAGGACGATACCGACGCGTGTGCGGGCCTCCCGCCATCGCCTTAGATCCGCCACCTACTCGTCCCATTGAGGAGCCCCTTCACATGCAGCTGCAAGGGCGTCAAGGTTTCCACAGACCCTGACGAGGCAGGGGGAGTGCTGCCTGACACCCTCCCCATGCTTCCGTGCCACCGCCACCGCCTACTGCACCACCTGCACCTCGACAGCGATACCACTGCGCATGGCTTGCCTCCGCCGCCGCCATCAGTACCAGTACCAGCACCACCTCACCAAGGTCGAGGTTGCTGACGCATTTGGCCTGCCACCGCCGCGGCGCTGCCATCAGCACTAGGACCAGCACCAGTCCGACATGCACAACTGCTGTCGCTGCCCATTGTAACAAACCCACGGTATCAACAGATACTGCAGGCAATATTCATACCCTCGCGCGTAAAGGGTATACCCTCGCGCGTGCATGGGATACCGCTACCCGTTCCTGTACAGGTAGGGGTTCTGCGGGTCAGGGGTACGGTATGCCATTGCCGTACCCTCGGTATACCCGTGCACAACCCTATTGCAGACTCTGATGAAGGGTCAGACGCTGAGCAATTCTCATGGGAAGGGCTACTGATCAAAGACGAGGACGAGGAGGCTATGTGTAGCTCTGAGTAGCTCTCCTGTATGTTAACTGGTCTGTAGCGAACATATTGTAAATTTTACTTATGAAAGCCGGGGCCTAGGCCGGGCCAAGCCAAGGCCAAGCCGTGGTTCACGGCTTTCAGGCCAAGCCGGGCCAGAACAACACTAGTTTCCCCATGTCCTTCCCAGTCCCAGATCCTTGGCTAGCCCCTTTGGAGCAAGGGCATTGGTGTCTCTTTGCAGTCTTGCAGGATGTGAACTTGCACCCACACCACACACATGACTGTTGTGGGCAGCCCTCCATGGCTTCTTCTGCCACTCTCGTGTTGAACCGGCACGTACACAGGTAGAGCCATACTACCGGTGTGGGGCGCAGCATCTGTTATCTCATATGCACAACCGCCCAAGTAAGACTGTTACTAGGAATCCCCTTATGGGATACACGTACTGCAATGCACAGCATACAATTACACGTACTAGATACGTTCCTTATACAGTAGTGTACAGTGTCACAAAGTGACCATTGATCACACTCTTTGAGATGTATATAAACCCACAGTCTTTAGCGTAGTAAATACAGACTTTGTCTACTTGAATCATCGCTCAAGTAAGTCCACCTAGCACATAACCAGCTGCACTATATGCGCTCTTCAGGTTATGGGCCCTGGTGCCCTTCTCTGCGCTGTCTATAGCAGCATTGAAGATATCGTGCCCTATGTGGCTGCATATATGCGCTGTCCATAAGACGCACTGTTGTGTGCAGGAAAGGCTGCAGTTATGCACTCACTATTGGAAGCAATGTGCACTCAGGTTTCCAAGAGTGAATAGACAGTGTGGCGCATTGTCTAGAGCTTTGATGACGCGTTTATTGTCTTCTGGCACTTATGCGCAATGAATAATTGCTGATATACTATGTTCACAGATTACAAACTTCGCTCTCATGTCTAACGCTCTTACCACTCTTGTACCAGTCTTGGATGGCTCCAATTATATGATCTGGGAACGTCAAATGAAGGCGTACCTTCAATCCCAAGATCTATGGGCCATCACATTTGGTTCTACTGCATTCCCTGCCACTCCTGTTCCGCAAGGATGGACTCCTGACCAACCTGTCCCTGATCCTACACCTGAACAGGCGATAGCTCAAGCAAATTGGTTTAAGGAAAGTAACCGTGCACTTGGTAATATTATGTTGCGCGTTACTCCTCCTATTCAAGAGCATATCTCTACCAACAATTGGGATGCTCCTGATTCTTGGGTCTATCTGCGTACTACTTATGGGCAAATTACTATCTCTCAAGTCTATCAAGACTTTCGTCGTGCAATGAATTTCCGTCTAGATCTGTCTAAGCCCCCTGGACCTCAATTTACTTATTTGGAGTCCATTTACAATCGTCTCACCACCAATAACGTCCAAATCCCTAAGTCTATACAAGGGATGATGGCGTTATACATACTTCCGTCAAAGTGGGAACATCTTGTCTCACTTGCACTCCAAGGTTCTACAGTTTCTTCAATGAAACTGTCAGATGTCATTCAGCTGGTCAACACTGCTTGGGAAGGGGACAACAACCGTCATCCCAATCCTCCTAAGGCGCAGAAGCTTTCTGCAATAAAGCGTCAAAACCAGCAACCATCATACGACTCACAGACTCAAGGGGGAGGATCAAGTTCAAATTACAAAGGCAAGAAGAAAGGGAAGAAGCCTCAGCGCAGTACTCACGGCGGAAATAAAGGCAAAGAGAAGTTTCATTCTCACATCGCCTCTATGGCCTCCCTTCCTTCACCTTCTATTGCACATGTTGCATCTTTGTCGCCTGCTGGCTTGGTGACTAGGACTGCACATGTCTCTCCTCCTGCAGCTGGGAAACCATGTACTGGTGTACATCCCACTGTATTGTCAGTGCGTTCACTTGCTGAGCGCATTGGAGTTGAAACTACACCTGGAGTATTGAAGACACTTGAGCAGCGCATTACCATGCCGCAGCACAAGTATGGTGGAAGAATTTCTACCAAGAGACCTTCTACACCACCTCCATCTCCACCTGCTAGTGAGTCTACCTCACTTTCTGTCGCACAATGGCATGCTCAAATTGATGCAGAAGTCATGCGCGCTGAGCAGGAGTACCCAGAAGTCACCTATGAAGAACACTTTGGCGTTGCGCTTCCCAGTGCACCTCCAACTCCTTCTAGTGACTGTGTCTCCTTGTTTGGAGAAGAGGACATTGAAATGGAGAACTGGTGCAGCAGACCATCAGTTCAATGACGATGAGTCAGTTACAATTCATTCTCACATGAATGGGACTAATGTTTTTTCAATAGCTCGCGCTTCTAAAGCAGCAGTGACGGAAAAGGACATTAGTGTATTGAATAAATACATACACAATTGTAAAACTAGCGATTGTCCCCAATGTAAGAAAGAGCGTGAAAGCTCAAATAACTGGCTACTAGACTCAGGTTCATCATTGCACTTCACGCACTCAATCAATGACTTCATAAGTTATGAGGATCTTAAAGAACCTCAAATTGTAGAAACTGCGTCAAAGCCGATTTATATAAAAGGCTTTGGTGCAGTAATGTTACAACATGAAGTCACAGACAAGCATAAACAAAAGACACTTAAAACCATCTTTCAACCAGTCTACTATATCCCTGCGATCACTAGTAGATTATTATCGCTTGGAGTGTTCCTACAACAAGGAATGCATGTAGTTGGCAATGCGATCAAACTATCTATAATAGATAAAGACTCGCAATGGCCTGTGCTTGAATGCACACCACATATCCCTGGAGATACAATCTATTGGCTTAAGTCAAGCATTGTAGGCTTAACCAAGAATTCCACACTCACTCTAGCAGTGGACTATGACACAGTACACAAGCGTTATGGTCATCCTTCACCTGAGGTACTACGTCAAATGTACAGACACACTAAGGGTTTCCCTCCTATTGAAGAACCTATGAAAATACCCATTTGTCCAGGTTGTGCAGAAGGAAAAATGCCCTCAAAAGCATATCCACCTTCTGAGACGCGTTCAAAGAAACCTTTTGAAAAGATACACTCTGATATCAAAAGCTTTCCCATTGCATCATATCACAAGTACAAGTACTTTATCAGTTTTGTTGATGATTATACATCATACTCCTGGGTTACATTGTTGCGCACCAAAGGTGCAGCAATCAATGCATTAACACAATTTCTTGCATTAGTGGAAAACCAGTATGACACTACCATTAAACAATGGATGTCTGACACAGGAGGTGAATACAAATCTGATGCTTTTATTAAAGTACTTAAAGACAACGGTATAAAAGTACTACAAAGCGTACCCTACACACCCCAACAAAATGGACGTGCAGAGCGCTTTATGTGTACTTGTATGGACAAAGCTCAAGCTATGCGGCTTGATGCTTGTCTTCCTCAATCATGGTGGGAATTCGCTGTTGAGCATGCAGTTCATCTACATCAGCAATCTTGGGTCTTATTACAGAGTGCTCCAGAGTACTCCATAGTGCTGTAATGCTGTAACATGGGTCTATTATTTCATAGTACTCTGTAATTTTGGTCACTCTCTGGAGTGCTCTGTAATGTCATTGGCACTCTGTAATGTCATTGGCATTTTGTAATTTCATTGGCATATTGTAATTTCGGTCACTCTCTGGAGTGCTCTGTAATGTCACTGGCA
>QFDX01000119.1:0-20649 GCA_003315875.1 Lactifluus piperatus | reverse complement strand
TGATCCCCTTCGTGTTGTAATACGCGGTTGGTACGTGGCCGGTATACTCCCCCCCTCCGTCTGAGCACAGGACTTTGAGAGACTTACCAGTCTCGTTCTCAGCGCGAGCGACGAATGTTTTGAACTTGCCCAAGACGTCCGACTTTTTATGCAGACCTACCACCGTGACTTTGCGCGACTTGTCGTCTATGAAGGTCGCGAAATAATCGTGACCCTGTCGAGAGCGAGTAGGGATTTTACCGCATATGTCCGAGAAGACCCGGCCAAGGATCTCATCGGCGCGTGTGTCGGTGGATTTCCGTATCTCGTCGCGCGTTTGCTTGCCCTTGAGACAGGACTCGCAAGGTGGTGAGGATGTGACGGAACCTTTGATTTCCATCCCTGCAACGATGCCCTTCTTTGCCATACGAACGACCGTGTCGGTGCTCAGGTGACCCAGGCGTCGATGCCAGGTGTGGATGTCGGCGGCGGTGGAGGTACGGGCGGTGAGAGCGTTTTCATCGTTTGGGGGGAAATCGGAATCGTCGTTAGGGAAGGAATCGACATGAGTGATAAATGCCAAATCGTCATTGGTTGAGCGCACATCCATAAGGTACAAGTTGTTCCGGAGCTTTCCCAGACACGCTGTTTCAGCGTTGCGCGTGAGAAGTCGGCATGTGTCCCCTGAGAAGAGAACGTCTGAGCCGTGACTGGTTAGCTGAGGGACGGAAAGAAGATTTCCGTGAAGCTCGGGAACGTATAGTACGTCTCGTAAGATGGCGTCGTCCCAGGTGGTTTCTGTCCGCATCTGGACGGGTATCCGCCCGATCCCGGTGGCAAAGATGACGCTGTTGTCGCCTAAGACAACCTGAATGGGATGTGGAAGGGACTTATATGTTTGAAACCAGGGGCGGTGGCAAGTCATGGTGCGCGAGGCACCAGAATCCATGACCCAGCGATGCTCGAAGACGGAAGACGACTTCAGATCGGCGTGAGCTAGATAGACTTGCTCGACTTGGAGGCAGGAGACAGAGGGCTTAGATCGTGAAGGGGGAACGTCAGGTACGAAAGCGCGGAAGACACGAATAGGTGCGGTGGGCAAATCGTCGTCAGAATCAGAGGGAACAGGGTCGGCGATAGCGATTTTAGCAGAGACTGTGGTGCTAGATCCGGGTTTGTTATCTGACTTGTCTGCTGACTTAGATTCGGCCTCCTTCGATTCGCGTTCCTTCTTCAGCTTTCGGCATTCGCTGACGTCGTGGCCTTTGTTTTTGCAGTGTGTGCATTTCTTGCCATTATCGGACTTTTTCGACTTTCCCTTAGCTTTAGTCGCCTTAGCATAGAACGCTGTCACCTCGGTGCCAGACTCCAAGATGCGTTGTTGTTCGTTGAGAATGATCTTATTTTTGACGTTATCGACAGTGATGAGTGTGGCGTCGAAGAGTGATAAGATGCGCTTCACGACGACAAGCGCGGGCGGTAACTTAGAGATGATCAGGAAAGCGACGAGGCGATCTTGCAAGGGAAGTCCGAGTTCGGCCATAGTATGCGCGCCCTGGATGATAGCGTCAATCTGCGGTCCGAGTGGCTCCGTTTCGGTTAGCGTGACGTTGAAGATCTTATCGACAAGTTGCAGAGCGCGTTGCTCGCTCTTGCCATCGAAGCGGACGGTGATCCGATCCCAACAATCTTTAGCCGATGTCGCCAGTAGGATGAGATTAAGTGAAGCTTTCCCGAGAGACAAACTGATGAGGATCCAAGCCTCTTGGTCCTTAAAGTCCCAGTCGGCGGCGCCCTGAGGGTCTGCGGCCGCGTCCGGCTTAGTGAGTGTGCCTGTGACTACGGGGAGAAGTCCCCTGAAGCGAAGGATGAGCTGTATCTGGTATTTCCATCCCGTGTAATTGCTTCCGTCGTCCTCGAGGTGCGGAACGTCGCAGCGTAGAGGTTGCGACTGTACGGTCACGGGCGCTGGAGCCGCTGGCTGAGCGTTAGATCCGGCGTTGGGGGTGTTCCCTCCCGGAGGCGGAGCTGTAGACGAGCTGGGCGTAGGCGCGGACATGGAAGCGATAGTTAGGTACGGAAAGTGTCAGGCGAATTTAGATCTTGTTCGGTGAGATCAATGAGCACCAGGTCTCATAATCTGTTCACGCGTCTCAGATCCGTATCAAGGAACTCAATTCGGCAAGTGACAAACCTGTTCACACGTCTAGCGTGAATACAAATGATGCGTAAGCAACAAGGCGTAAAGAACTAAGAAAGGTACTAACCTCAGATCCGTATCAAGGAACTGAGGTTATCGGCTATGGAAGCGGTCCTTTTAAGTAGCTCGTACGTATGAATGCCAAAGACTAAAACAGTCAAATGAAAAAGTAGAGAAAGGTAGCTAAGAAAGAAGCTAGTAAAATAAACCTTTCTACTAAGTAAACTGTCAAGCGTTGATCAAGAATTCGAAGCTGCTATAGGTATGGAACTGCGAAGTGTCTCGTGGAGCGCTACTCCAACAAATTCTTATTGAATTTACAGCCAGATGCCAATATAGGTGATGGCGATGTTGAGATTGCAACGGATGTGGCGTCGTGCACCGAAGAAGCGGAGGTTGGGCAAGTATCGCCACGTAATGGCGTAGATGTGGGCTCCCGTGACTGCGATGGCCAGACTCCATTGAATGCGGCTTCACGATATGGCGATTTGGATATCGTGCGGCTGTTACTTCAGAACGGTGCTGCAATGGACTCCCGTGATAAGGACGGCTGGACCCCATTGATGTCAGCGTCGGCAGGCGGCCATTTGGATATCGTGCAGCTGTTACTTCAGAATGGTGCTACAGTGGACTCCCGTGATAAGGGCGGCTTGACGTCAGCGTCGGCAGGAGGCCATTTGGATATCGTGCAGCTGTTACTTCAGAACGGTGCTGCAGTGGACTCCCATGATAAGGGCGGCTGGACCCCATTGAGGTCAGCTTCGGCACGCGGCCATTTGGATATCGTGCAGCTGTTACTTCAGAACAGTGCTGCAGTGGACTCCCGTGATGAGGGCGACTGGACCCCATTGATGTCAGCGTCGGCAGGCGGCCATTTGGATATCGTGCAGCTGTTACTTCAGAACGGTGCTGCAGTGGACTCCCGTGATAACGACGGCCGGACCCCATTGAGGTTAGCTTCGCGATACAGCCATTTGGATATCGTGCAGCTGTTACTTCAGAACGGTGCTGCAGTGGACTCCCGTGATAACGACGGCTGGACCCCATTGAGGTCAGCTTCGCAATACGGACATTTGGATATTGTGCAGCTGTTACTTCAGAATGGCGCTGCAGTGGACTCCCGTGATAACGACGGCTGGACTCCATTGAAGTCAGCTTCGCAATACGGACATTTGGATACCGTGCAGCTGTTACTTCAGAACGGTGCTGCAGTGGACTCCCGTGATAAGAATGACTGCACCCCATTGATGTCAGCTTCCTCAGCCGGCTATTTGGATGTCGTGCAGCTGTTACTTCAGAACGGCGCTGCAGTGGACTCCCGTGAAAAGTACGGCTGGACCCCATTGATGTTTGCTTCGCAATACGGCCATTTGGATATCGTGCAGCTGCTACTTCAGAACGGTGCTGCAGTGGACTCCCGTGATAAGGACGACTGCACCCCATTGAAGTCAGCTTCGGCAGCCGGTCATTTGGATATCGTGCAGCTGTTACTTCAGAACGGCGCTGCAGTGGACTCCCATGATAAGGACGACTGCACCCCATTGAGGTCAGCTTCGTCAGCCGGCCATTTGGATATCATGCAGCTGCTACTTCATAACGGTGCTGCAGTGGACTCCCGTGATAAGGACGACTGGACCCCATTGATGTCAGCTTCCTCAGCTGGCTATTTGGATATCGTGCAGCTGTTACTTCAGAACGGCGCTGCAGTGTACTCCCATAATAAGAACGACTGCACCCCATTGATATTCGCTTCGCAATACGGCCATTTGGATATCGTGCAGCTGCTACTTCAGAACGGTGCTGCAGTGGACTCCCGTGATAAGGACGACTGCACCCCATTGAAGTTAGCTTCAGCAGCCGGCCATTTGGATATTGTGCAGCTGTTACTTCAGAACGGTGCTGCAGTGGACTCCCGTGATAAGGACGACTGCACCCCATTGAAGTCAGCTTCGGAAGCCGGCCATTTGGATATCGTGCAGCTGCTACTTCAGAATGGTGCTGCAGTGGACTCCCGTGATAAGGATGACTGCACCCCACTGATGTTCGCTTCGCAAAACGGCCATTTGGATATCGTGCAGCTGCTACTTCAGAACGGTGCTGCAGTGGACTCCCATGATATGGATGACTGGACCCCATTGACGTTAGCTTCCTCAGCCGGCTATTTGGATATCGTGCAGCTGTTACTTCAGAATGGCGCTGCAGTGGACTCCTGTGAAAAGTACGGCTGGACCCCATTAATATTAGCTTCGCGATACGGCCATTTGGGTATCGTGCAGCTGCTGCTTCAGTACAGTGCTGCAGTGGACTCCCATGAAATGGACAGCGGCCGGACCCCATTGATCTCTGCTTCACGATACGGCCATTTGGATATCGTGCAGTTGTTGCTCCAAAACAGCACAGCTGTGGACACATATGACAATCAAGGCTTCGCTCCATTACATTCAGCCTCAGAAATTGGTCACCTTGATATCATACAACAACTACTGGACCATGGTGCAACCGTCGACATGTACACAGTGGGTGGAAGAACCCCCTTACATCTTGCATTTGATTTTGGGAAACTCAATGCTGCGTGCTTGTTGATTGAGCATGGTGCAGATGTGAATTCCAGAGATGACGAGGGCAGGGCTTCATTACACTTTGCAGCACGATCCGGGCATCTCAATCACGTGCTTCTGTTACTCAACCACGGCGCAAATATAAGCCCACCGAGCGCGGAAATGCAGACCCCGTTGCACCTAGCAGCAGCTAACGGCCATTTCGACGTTGTTGAGGTGCTCATCCGGCGCGGTGCAGAGGTCGACAAGGAGAACCAGGACAAGGAAACCCCAAATGCAGATTCGAAAGATAAAGATGGTTGTACACCAATGCACCTAGCAGCACGACAAGGGCTTCTTGACATCGTTAAACTTCTTGTCCAGCTCGGCGCAGATGTCAACATTAGGAATGGAAAGAAGCAGACCCCACTAGATCTGGCGCGTATAAATGGGCAACGCGGCGTTGTAAGCTTCTTGGCGGAGCAGATGGGAGCACCACATCTGTATCGTATGGTCAGTACAGGCATGACGGTGCTGGACACGGAACTACAAGATGCTAACTCGAACATCGTGAAGGCATCAACCACCGGCGGTGAAGGCGCAACCTGGCTTGACAGCCCGGGCGCTTCGTTGCTTATTGCATATGCAGAAGGGGACCTCAACGTGGTACGATCATTACTTAGCCGCGGCGCAGACGTCCAAGAACGGAATACAGTCGGCCACACTACATTGCATCTAGCGTCAAGAGAAGGGAGTCTTGAAGTTGCAATATTGTTGATTCAGCATGGTGCGAATGTGAATTGCAGGGACAAGCGTGGGTGGACGCCGTTGCACTTCGTATCACGATTCGGACATTTGGCCGTCGCGCGGCTATTACTTGACAAAGGCGCTTACGTAAACACCAAAATGGATAACTACGGTACTGCCAGTGCATTGCTTCTCGCATCAGACTATGGCCATCTTGAGATCGTCAGGCTACTACTCGAAAATGGAGCAAAGGCTCGTGTCCATGACGATGAAGGCCGGACACCAACTCAGGTGGCGTTAAGAGGCGGATTTCAGGAGATCGTGCAATTATTGTCGGAGTATGGCGGGTACCGAGGTATGATTCAACATGATATTATGATACAAGCTTCTCAAATACGCATTTTCTCAGAGCGCCGGTAAAAATACTATTTAGGTTGCCCTACAACGGATGCGATGATATACTGGTAGATTTGGGACGTTAAACTCGTTTTCTGGCTTGCGTTTACCCAGAGTTTACCCCCGATTGCAATAATTTGAGTATGTAACAATACCAATTTGTAAATTACATGTCGCGTGATATAAGAGGCACTTCTGCAAGAGGCAAATGACTCAGAGGTGCACAGGAACTGGGAGGTGACTGAGATTCTCGCGCAGGACGCTTCCAGCTGAGATATTAATTTCCTCGTTGAGATATACTGTACTTACAGAACTACTATACATGGCCTAGCCCAGGTCATTGTATAAGTCTCCTCACATAGCCCGCAGTGGGCTCAGTGGACATTGTGCTTCGGCACTGCCCATGTTTGAGCTTGTCAACGTACAGAGCTGCCTGGTCCTTTCTAGGACATGGGAACATGTCAACATGCGCACTGAGGACACGAAAGAGACAATGCAAGCAGGTCTTGGGTGCCGTTGAGAAGAATAGACGGAGAACGAGCCCTCTGCCAGTGGATGATAGGCGCTCAGAAGAGTCAGAACAAATGGTAGCATACAAGGTTTCTGACATTGATGCAGAAGAAATCGTTCTTGAGGTCAGTCGATATATGACAGACGCGATAAAGGAACAAGTAATGTTATGCGGAAAGCGACGAGGTGTCATGCATCATGATGCATGTCATGCACATGCACAGTAGCGCATACATTTATTGATATGCACTGAGGTAAGATAAAATCTACAAGGTACTGTAACCTGGTAAGTAATAATAAATATATATTATTATTATTCGGAGGCCAAATCCTGGTCATCGTTACTTAGTGCCGAGGTAGATTCTCTTTCACCTAAGTTACCGTTAGTCCAGTGCCTTTTGGTTTTCCATCCGAGCCCTCGATGCCCTTACGACGATCCTGGACCACTAGGACTTAGAAAGCACTGTCGGATCCGCGGAGTATTCGAATGCAAGGCGAGGCGATCTCGCTCAGGTTACAGGTAGTTTCTCAAATCTCGAAGCGACATATGGGGTCCAGAACAAAGTGTCGTCCAGAGAAGGGGCGAGGAATTGCGGAATGAAGCTTGAGCGTTACCTGGTGGCGAGGAAAAAAACAATCGTCTGCGAGATAGAGAATAGAGATCAATGTTGATCAATGGCGTGGCAAATGCGATTTGAAAGTGAAGACAATATCGTGTTAGGAGTGGTGTCGAGTGGACGCTACAATGCTCTAATAATAGTGCTACCCGTGCAGCCGTGCGGCAGTAAAGGTCACTGCTGTGCCAACAGTTATTTCGGGAATGGTGACACCGTGACGGTATATGCCCAAAAAAGTCACGCCCAATCTCGTCCTTTCGTCCTTTGAATTGACCCTATTGTGGAAGACCCATGTGACTTGAAAGCAAACTGGACTACCGAGTCCTTGCTGGACTTCGACACCATGACGACAGACGACAGCATCGTCACGGACGGTCAGCGGGAGACACAGATTGCGGTGACGTGGAAGCACCGGCCCGGGATTGGTCCGCTCGAACGTCCTCCAGGTAACCGGTAACCCCCAGGGATTGTGTCTGTGACTGGCCCGCTCATCAACCACAAACACCGTCAAATCTACAGGCACATCCACTACCCACAACCTATTGTATGTATTGCTGCTACAACCACCAACGGAACTAGAATTGCTCTCTGTCCTAACCTACCACATTCCCTTTACATCCTACGTCCACATACTCCGTCGGCATCAGTATATATAAGGACAACTGGAACTGCCCAAATAGATATCGTTACTTGCTCATCACGGCAGCGCACTGTGGGAACCAGCCGGGCAAGCACTACAACTTGACTGCTGACGAAGGGAGGACTGTCGCCTTCGGAGAAGTCAAAGTCACAAAGCGGGGCTGGCCCCTTCTCAAACTTGATTCATCTCGAAACCTGCCCCGTTTGTTTGTCCCCGCATAGCCGCAGCAGCATCGCAGCATTTACGCAGCATTTACGGATTCGCCATTGGGACTCCCTCGAACGGGATTGTCTAGGTAGTGATACACACAGTTGCGGACAACATTGCAAGTACAACTCCCTAGAAGAGTGTCAACTTATGCGGCATTTGAGGAATGCCCACATGCGAATAAACTAACGCACTACAGGTGAGCGCTCTTCAAGCTCATGAATTCCCCAATAATCTTTTGGTGGGCAGTGCGGAATATATGCGCATCTAAACTAATCAGAGAAACGTCAACTGATGAGGGAAAGCATGCTTTGAGAGCGAATGAATTTAAGGACGGACTTACACTCATTATCATTACTGTGGCATGATTGATATAGCGTTAGACGTTAATAATTAAGTTGATGTTGGTACATAGTGCCTTGTTGGATAGTATCATCAAGTCCATGTCCATCCGCAGTGCGTTCCTGAAGCTAATTTTCCCTTTCCCAAGGAAAGCAAAATGGAAAAAGAAAACCAGAACTGCACGTGTCGATGGAGAAGCATGCGTTAGTTGTATTGCCAACAATGGTGCAGTCTTTTAGAGGTAACACGTGGTGGGAGCACAAGCTTGAGCCCAAGGCCTGAGTAACAGCCAGTGGCGCCACGCCTCTTTTTCCCTTTGATGATGTAAATGTTGGTGCGAGGTTGTAAGAATCGACTCAATGAAGAGGTAGTAGACATGAGCAAGGAGTGGGATAGTTTGGCGGCACGGTACAAAAAGGTGAGAACATCAGAATAAAAGAGACAAGCTCAAGTCCGGAGGCATGGAACTTTAGCTTGTCAGAGTAAAAGAGAAGAGGGGCCAGAGACGCGTTGAGACACGAGATGACATCAGCAAGTCCAAAGTCGCCGCCGCGGCCTTGCGCTTGCAAACGTCGGCCCGGGAAGGCGGATGGATGGCAGGACCGATTTTGGGAATTTTGTCAAGGCTTGGCCTTGGAGCAGAACCCAAGTCAGGTATTAGGAAGTACTTTCAATTCAAGGTATTGTATTCGATTGGGTATAACCTTGTTCATACATGACCCACACATCGGCACGACAGCATCATATGGCCTATGGAGCCCGCCCTTGCCCTCGGTACCTCCCCTGGTCCGCTGGTTGCCTGGCCGCGCTCGTTCCCACCGCTACTTGGCAGGCGCTCCATGCGCTCTCTTCTGCTGCCGCGTAGTCCGCCTTTGTCGCCGCCACTGCATGGCCTGGCTTGCTATTGCCTGGCTCAACCTCGCCATTCTCGCTACCAGTGCCTGTCCCATGGCCTGCCTCTGCCGCTTCACCCACCACCCTCCCCGCGCTTGCTGCTGCAGATGACTGCTTGGTCCACTGCCGTTGCCGTCGCCTCATACTAGTAGTCTGTGTTCTCCATTCCCACAATATGGCTTGCCCTCATCCGCTCGCTGCTGCTCCTGCCTGGCCTGTGCTCTCTGCCATCGTGTAATCTGCCCTTGGTGTTGCAACCACTCGATCCTCCCTCGCTGCTCCTGGTTGGCCTTCCCCGCCACTGCTCCTTTGCTTGCGCTCCCCCCTCTCCCCCCACTCTTCGCTGCATTGGCCGCGTGGTCCATCTCCACCGCTGTCACAGCATGGCTTGCCACTGCCGCCTGACTCGTCCTCCCTTGCCGCTACTCAAACACCCTACATCCCTGTCAGAATACGAAAAGCGCCAACATGAATCACTGATCACTGTCCCACTGCTATTCACCTACCACATCGTCGCCCGCTTTACAAGGCCCAAACACATCATAAGGACATCTCTCAATGACGAAGGCACACGCGACGCTCAAAGCACACATGCCCCGCTAGTGCGGCACATAGTCCATCCCAGCGTGACGCAGGCAGACGCTATTAGATGCCCAAAGGCCAACACAGATGCCCTATCCTAACGCCGCCAAGTCGAAAGCCATTCTTGAGGCAAAGACATCCACTGTCGGATGCATGGGTGAATGCAAGGCTAAGCCTAGGAAAAGACAGACGCATCGACGAGGAGAGAAAATAATGGTAACCACGGCAACCATGTCACAACGGCAGCCAAAAACGCAGAAGGTGCAAATCAACACAAGAAGACCACAGTGAGAGAAGGCCACTCACCTCCATCCTAAGCCTCTCAAAATGGCTACAAGCAGCCCTCATAAGAAACACCCGAAGTCTTCAGGAGCCACAACCATACACGATTTGAGCTGATGGGTGGTGTTGGAGGTGCAGCCGCAAACGGCTAGCCGTCGTCAGGCAAATTCAACAGCCCGAAGTTCTGCAGAGATGAGGCTGGAAAGAGCTCTTGTAAACTTCCGGACAGGACACGGTCACTCTCAGATCGTATTGCGTTGGATTACCCACCCGCGCGCTCCATTTCCGCAAATCGAACCGCGAATGCTACACATTACGCTGGAGAACCATCTCACCTGGGATCTGGCGGCAGTGCGTCGCCTGCTGCCCCACCGGATGATATGGACCAGTAGATGGGCACTCTGATATCCGCATCCTGGAGCTCCGCGATCTGCTGCCGCGGGAGGAGACAGCTACGGTGGATACTCGCAGTGGCGAGAATCTCGTCAATGTAGCAGAGCCCAACGGTGTGCGGGAGGAGTCTATCAGTTCCTAGGCGAGCTTTGGAGGCACATCCTAGAGTGTAGTTTCGTCATACTCATTTAAGGCGAGCACAATTCCGGCGTCCTGTAGTGCGCAGACACGAGACCAGCGGGGATCCGAAATAGCATGCGAGGGAATTTTTGAAGATAAAACGGGTAGCATTACGTTCAAGTGATGCATATATCTTACAAAGAATCCAGATTCATAGGCTAGAATCCTGAATAAGACAGTAAATGAAATAAACAAAAAAAAGGCTATCGCGAGCCAGGTACTGTGGATGGAGTAGAATGAGTTGGCGGAGTACTTCGCGCTTCAGCGTTTGCGTTAGACGGTGTCCGCTACCGCTTGTTTTGGGTAGACCAAGATTCAATCGAAAAATATACAAAGTCAGCCGGATAATGAAATGAATCATATGAGACTTATCGCAGAAGGAAAACCGAAGAATTTTTTTACTCCATCATCCCGGACGGACCAGCAGGAGGTTGGTGTGCCTAATGAGCTTGGACATCGTGAGCGGCTTCCGCACTGCATATTTGTCGCGTCGCCGCTTTGAAGAGAGACATGTCACGCGCACAGGTTGTAGTGGCCACTACGAGGCAAACTTTGTCCTTGAGCCTGAGGATAACCGGGGGATGCTTGTCAAGGTACGCTGCGAAGAGATGCAGAAAGCTGGCAGTCACACTTCGGTATTGTCAGCGCAACGCTGAATGGGTACTGTCGGTCATTTTACCTGAAGATCGAGCACACCTAGACACGGGAAGCCACCTTATGGTAGATGTTCTCCTGAGTCACAGAAACTACTCAAATGTTTCCTTGAGGGTTTTCGGCACGAATAATGGTGTCGTAATACTATTAAAGTGAGGCATTGGTGAAGGAGAGCGACTGGTTTAGCCCTGATGGCAGGAGAGAGGAGGATAGTCAAGTCCAAGGTCAAGTCACGGTGGCGACCAAAAAGGGTGCTAGTACATGGGAATTCAACGGATCGTCGGGCCGCCGGGCCAGTGAAAAGCCTATATTAAGCGCTGCGTCTATATCCAGGTATCCGGTCACATGACTGTGGACTTCAATCAAGGGCTGAGCTGAGGCTGTACACCCGACACAGGTACTAGTATAAACTGCGACCTGCGACCCCGATTCCTCACGTCACTGACCACCGTGCGTACCACACCTAACAAGTCAAACACTACACATACCCCATCTCCTAGCTCCATGCCCGAGACAACATCTTCATCGTATAACTTTCATTTGATCTCCAAGGCTCTGTCGGACTATGCCATCCAAACCGGCGTTGATCTCACAACCAACCCTTTCGCAGATGAGCTTCAGAATTGTGACTCTGCCGAAACTATCTCTCAGCTACTTCAAGACAGAGCAAAGGCATTCAAATCTTATCGGGACGAGCATCGCAAGTTGATCAACTGCCTCAACCCCGTAGTTCAGTTTCTCCGTGCGTGCTCACCAATCCTCGGCGAGGCCCTCGTTCTTGTGAGTCCCAATCAGTCGATCACTCTTTTACTATTATAACTTTAGGCTTCGTTTCTCAGGCGCCGTTTCCACCTGCGAAAGCAATCTTCGTCGGAGTCGATGTCTTCCTCGCAGTATGTATCCCTCTCACCTTCAATTCCTTTGTTCTCACATCTCGGTCGATCAGGCTGCTTGCGGTGTCACTACGAGTTATGACGTGCTTGTAGAGATCTTTGACCGTGTAGGGAATTTCCTGAAACGACTTCACATTTACACCGAAGTCCAGTTCACACCTGCGATGACCGATATCATCGTGCAGATTATGGTGGAAGTACTGTCAGTGCTTGCGTTAGCAACGAAGGAGATAAGGCAGGGCCGTTTCAGTGAGTAGATCCTCTCTCTGAAGTTTTTCATTTCTGGACATGTTGTAGGGAAATTCGTAAAGAAATTATCAGGAGAAAGTAAGATCGAGGCTGTGCTACAGAGGTTAGCGCAACTTATCGACGAAGAAACTCGGATGGCCCAATCCCTGACTCTACGTGGAGTCATGGGCGGTACGTAACCCTGGGACTTACTTGTTGAATGATCTGAACTGTGATCCTGTTAGACGAAAAGTTAATAAAAGAGATGCGAACTTGGCTTTCCCCTCCAGATCCGTCGCAAAATTATAATATCGCACTGCGACTTTGTAAGAATGGGCCTGCCACTGGCAAGTGGTTCGTCGAAGGTGTTTTTGAGGAATGGAGAAGTTCGGGACCACTCTTGTGGATATATGGTAAACGTGCGTGGTGATTCGACTTGTAATTTTACACATACTGATGGCCGATCATGATTATATAGCGGGATCTGGGAAGAGTATGTTGTGGTATGTGTCGCACCAATCACGTAATCCCAGCATGATTGAAGTCTTCAACCAGCTCCACAATCATTGAAGCAACCGAAGCAATTTCACACAACGAGTCAGCCCTCATGGCATATTACTATTTCGATTTTAGAGAAGCCGCAAAGCAGGGCGTCCATGGATTGCTCACTTCCCTCCTTACCCAGCTCAGCTCTACTTCCGCTCGTTGCAGCCGCGTTCTTTCCGACCTATATTCCCGGTATAGCTCTGGATCTCGCCAGCCTGACGATGATCAGCTTAAGCAATGTTTAGTGAACATGCTGTCATGCCCCGAAGCGCCCACGACTTACATCATCATCGATGCCCTGGACGAGTGTCCTAACACCTCTGGCGTGGAGTCCCCTTGCGAACACGTCTTGAAACTTGTAGAGGAGCTTCTCAGTTTACGACTCTCAAATTTTCGTCTATGTTTGACGAGTCGTCCCGAAGCGGATATCATTCGTATTCTCGAGCCGTTGGTTTCCCACCCTGTGTGCCTTCACGACGAGAGTGGACAGAAAGTGGCCATTAGGGACTACGTTAAATCGGTGGTTCACTCTGACTGGAGGATGAAGAAATGGAGAGCGGAGGATAAACAATTGGTGATCGATACACTTGTGCGGAAGGCTGACGGAATGTAAGTTGTGACCATCATACCACCTTTTTATTTTTAGTTGCTTATGCGACGCAATTAGGTTTCGATGGATTGCCTGTCAGCTGGAAGTGCTCCGTCACTGCTTTCCTGCAAGTCTCGCTGACACTCTGGATGAATTACCCGATACGTTGGATGAAACCTATGAGCGTATTCTGCTAGGAATTCTACCGAGAAACCGAGAATATGCGCATCGGCTCCTGCAATGCCTGACTGTGGCGATCCGACCTCTTCGGGTTGACGAGCTTGCAGAGGTTCTTGCCATCCGCTTCGAGCCCGGCATGCACCCAGAATATGATCCCAGTTGGCGGTGGGAGGACTCTCGAGAAGCCGTTTTGTTGGCATGTTCAAGTCTAATTTCGATTGTCAACGTGAACGGGTCACAAATTGTCCAATTTTCGCATTTCTCTGTCAAGGAATTCTTGACATCAGGCCGCCTCACCAAAGCAGGGGAGGACCTCTCCAGCTATCACATCCTTCCCCATGCGGCACATCTGATCATCGCACAAGCCTGCCTGAGCACCCTACTCCGTATAGGTGACCAAGTTGACAAAGAAAGGATAAAGGAGTTTCCACTGTCGATGTACGCAGCTCAATATTGGGTCAAGCATGCTCAGTTCAAGAATGTGTCGTCAAGCATTGAAGAACTTATGGAGAAGCTGTTTGACCCAGACAAGCCGCACTTCTCAACGTGGGTGTGGATATTCGACGTGGATCGACCTTGGGTTTCGGTGGAACACATGTCGAGCGAGCGCCCAACGGATCCGAAAGCAGCTGGATTGTATTATGCTTCGTTGTTCGGTTTCCGTGGCGTTGTACAACACCTGATTTCCAGCTATCCGAGTAACATCGACGCTCATGGAGGCTTCTACGGGACTGCATTACATGCTTCCCTAATGAAGGGATATTTTGACATCGCCCTGGTATTGCTTGAGCATGGCGCGGATGCGAATGTCCTTAACGGCCAGGGCTTGAGTCCGTTGAATTTCGCATCACGAAAAGGACGTCTTGACGTTGTTAAATTCTTATTGAATTTGCAGCCAGACGCCAATATACGTGGTGGAGATGTCGAGATTGCAACGGATGTGGCGTCTCGCATAGAAGCGGAGGTTGGGCAAATATCGCTACGTTATGGCGTAGATGTGGACTCCCGTGACCACCAGGGCTGGACCCCATTGCAGTCTGCTTCGCCATTCGGCCATTTGGACATCGTGCGGGTGTTGCTCGAGAATGGGGCTACAGTGAACTCCCGTGGCAACTGTGGCTGGACCTCATTGCATTTGGCGTCGCAATACGGCCATTTGGATATCGTGCAGCTATTACTTCAGAACGGCGCTGCAGTGGACTCCCGTGATGACAATGGCTGGACCTCCTTGCTTTCGGCGTCGAGATACGGCGAATTGGATATCGTGCAGCAGCTACTTCGGAACGGCGCTGCAGTGGACTCCCGTAATAACGACGGCTGGACCTCATTGCATGGTGCGTCGCGATACGGCTATTTGGATATCGTGCAATTGTTACTGCAGAACGGCGCTGCAGTCGACCCCCGTAAAAACGACGGCTGGACCTCATTGCATTTGGCGTCGCGATACGGCCATTTGGATATCGTGCAGCTGTTACTTCAGAACGGCGCTGCAGTCTACTCCCGTAATGACGACGGCTGGACCCCATTGAAGTTAGCTTCGGTATGCGACCATCTAGATGTCGTACGACTATTAGTCAAGAATGCTCTACCGTGGACTCCCATGCCCACAGTCGCTGGACGCCATTGATGAACGCTTCGGAATATGGCCACGTGGATATCGTACAGCCGCTACTCGAAAATGGTGACTGCCTAAACGTAACCAACGTAACTCTCAGGCTTCCATCCCTGAGCGGTGAACATGGCTCTCCACCATATCGTCTTCTGCTTATCGCTCGCTTCTGGATCGCGATGGCGAGGTTGAGATAGAACGGCAACAAATCATCCGGGATCTTTGCGAGACCGAGAAAGCCTTCGTGAGGCGGCTGCGCACCTTCGTACGACCCTTCATCCTTCCTCTTCGCATGAAGGAAAGCGTGACATGGCTCGCTGGCGTTCCCCCGGAAGTCGCATGGCTATTCGACTGGTTGGAAGATATCATCAACATTCACGCGCAGATTTCATCGGCTTTGCGCGCTATCGTTTCGGAGCAGTACCCAATCGTGACGCGTATCGCTGGGAAAGTGCGAAGCTTCGTGTCACGACTGGAAGTTCATCAACCATACGTTGTCCGATTGAAAGCACTACGTTGTTGACCAAGCGGCTCACTGCAGATTTTGGTAGTGACTTTGGTGAATTTATCAGGATCCAACAGGGACAAGATGAATGTGACGGGTGGAGCGTGGAATCCTTCTTGGTCGAGCCGGTCAATGGACTTGTTGACTATCCGATCCACTTCAGAGTACGCCCTATCAAATCTTCACTCTATTTTATTTCGAAAAGCTTATCTTCATCGCGTAGCGGCTCCTGGATGTAACACCCCGGACCACCTCGCCACTTTTTCACTTCTCCACTGCACTCGGTAGAGATGCCTTCGCGTACTAACTGCTTAAGGGTCCCGAGTTCGAAATTATGTAGGGTAGGGAGAAGCAGGAAGGCATGTAATTGGGAAAAAGTCATTGGATCGCTGGCATTTACAGTAACGACACAATCTTAATTTGGATGACGATGGACTTTTGAACATAAATCATGAAAAAAAATTGTTATGATCAAAGCAGGGATTGTCAGTAGCGTATCATTTTTCCCTGTTCCTCACACGAAACGCCACTTTTTCCCGGGATTCAAAATCAAAACTCCCATAACTGGCTTCCTGTAGTGGCTTGTTGCCACTATCACGCTTCCTCGAGCTTCCTCCCTCATTAACCGATCGGGCCTGCAAAAAAGATGAAGGTCACGTTAGTTATAAAGAGTTCATATGTACGTCCATACCCATTCTTAACATTCTCGAATCCAGCACCTGTGAGCCCCGGCAGAACAGCTCGGCCGCTCAAGGAAATAAAAGACCCTCTAGTTATTAATAATTTTATCGTTTAGGAGAGAAGATCAGTCGGAATGAGAGACCAGTATAATTTGACATGCAACGGTCACTGTACCAGGTCTTGCATCTATAGTACGTTCTTAGCCAGTCCATGTGGCGAGGCCGAGTGCCGGGCTGGTCCCCTTGACAGCTCCTTGTCTTGTTAATCAACTCTGATGGGTATTCGCCTAAATCTATCCGGAAGCCACCGACCGACATCTAGCCCTGCTATAGTGCTATAACCTCACCTTGCCTTGCGCAAACACAGTTTTCAGTTCCCTGGCACACCCCAAAACGCTAGGCTTACAGTCGTACAACGCTTTCATCCACGCTAGCGATGGAGCTACCGTATGTTCTCGGAGTTTCCGGACCCACTTGTTCACCCGGATGGGCTAGTCGTTGTGAGCTCTTGGCACGATATTACAAGACTATATCCGAAACTCACCCGGGGCAGAAAGATGCAGTAGGTAAAAACGGCAGCTGATCGTTTGTGCCGTGGTGCATCATCTGCGGCGAATCCTTGGGCACGCGGGACATGGGTCGAACGAAAAGAAAGGAGGCAGAGACAGCGAGAGTGTGCATTTACGACGTTTTTCTTTTTCGTTAAGGACGAGATGTGCTTTAAATGGCGCGTGTGATGTTGTGGAGCGAAAGTCTCAATTCGAGCTCGGACGAACGGTTTTCCGACGACAGCGGTGGGTAAGTTTTTTCAGCCATCACAAGTCTCGGATTCAGGGTGTAGGGAGACGACAGTTGGGAATAAGAAATTTCGATATTTTTCAGCCATTTGTGGCCCTGAGAAGCTTTGCTCCCCTTGCTCGCCTCCGTTGTCAACAGCAGCAGAACAGAGTAAATGCAAAGTCAACGTACAGTACAGTACGCCCAGTACTAGTAGATGACCTCTACATGGAGAAGTCAGGTGAAGTTTGAAAGAAACACGGAAAAGTTGATGGGTAAGTGCGCGGAAGACTTGGGCTCACCGTGGGGGTGACCTGGCAATTGGACAGACGGGATGAATTTGTATTGCCGTGTTAGCGTAGCGAGCGTTTTCAAATAGTCCATGGATGGCTGGCTTGAAGTTTCAGGCTCGATAAGCCAAAAACCAGTTGGTGCTAACAGAGTACAGTAACTATTAGTTACCTAGCGGGAGAGATATGCGGACGGTAATTAGCCATTGGGGGGATGATTACACGATATACGATCACACGCGTGGAAATCCCGTGATCGTGTATAGGCATGTGACCACACCTTCTGACTAATCGCGGCTCTTGGGGCCCAGCCCAGAAGAACTCGCGGTGTTACTTCGGAAAAGACATCACGCTGGAGAGGAGCATGCAAAAATTCTTGGTGGGTGCGGTTTCACTGACTCGCGTGTAGACTCAACTACTTTTGAAAGCTCAGCGCTCAGGCGCTCAGGCCTTATCGACGTCAGAGTCCCTCGTGGCTCTGCCGAGGCTGAACCTCCTCTGGACTCCCTGCTGTACGCAGCTCAGGGCATCCTTCATCCCACGTTGTCTTTCAACCAATCCCCGATTTTCTCGACATTCTATCTCAAGTTGAACGTGTCCGCGAATTTTCCCGTGAGCACGCAAAGTGGGCACTGATATGGCAACGATTTTACGAAACACGCCCGAATCCTAAAGTACGCGTTTTGCAGAAATCGGATAAGGATGCCATCAAGAAGTCCCTCAAGCCAGAACGGCTCGATGCGACACGCCGCATTTTCACTTGTATTATGGAACAATCCATTCGTCGTATGGTGCATATGTTTAGCTCGCCCCACTTTGCGCGAGATCCCATGCTCACTCATATTAGCACGTGCTTTACCTGTGGACGCATGCCGAAGAATCATATCAATTACACCACTACCTCCGGATCTACTTTCCCTGGGTCCATGGAAAACACGGTAGTCAACGGCTGCATCGTACATCGTTAACCCCAGAAGAGCATGCCCGTCTTGCTGAAGTTGGGATATCATGCTTTCGCTTCATGCGCGACGCCAAGCTATGGGTGGAAAGTCGGCTTCGCGTTCTTGGTGCGTCACTGTAGGTTTATCATCGCCGCTAGCGGTGCTTGTCTCTGACTTGTGCAGTCTTCCCACTCATGCTACGACGATCATCCACATTTTCAAGCCCTGAAGTTCAAGTTCGTAGGGAATCTTGAGATTGCGGATGTCGTCAGGTCTAATTCACTGTATCTCAAAAAGGTGTTGGGTATGGCGCGAAAACTGGAAAGTCTCTTGGCCTATCACGTTCCTTGATCATCCAAATGGTTTGAGGTCGATTTCGTTTGTCGCGGGGATGCGAGCTTTACTCAGCACCAGTTGTCGGGTGGCGTGGTTTCGTCGGCAGAAACTCTTAAAGTGACGGCATTAAGTCCTCATGCTCCTCTCAGTCGATGCCACCGTCTCACTTCGTTTTCGCTGATCAGGCGTCTGGTCCGCACTTCTATATGTACTTCTTTGTTTGTGCCTGTCATGTTTTCCGTCAGATGTTGTATCCTAATAATGACTTCTTCCGCACCCGAGCTCACCACGATCATTATTTGGGACATCCGCAAGTGGCTCCTTCTGTTCACCTGGTAGTAAGGAGCTGGGACCCACCAATCTACCCGTGGTTTACTTTCTCGGGTTCGCCACGCGCCTATTCATGCAGCACAGTCAAAGATTGCCTTTGCCGCAGAGACGTCGCTCCGCATTCGAGCTCTCACCATTCCGCTTCAAACATGACCTCACACTACAAACTACGTGGCAGCTCAATAAAGACACCAATTGATCTGGTATTCCCGTCTATCACTCGGGCCGTCTTGCGGTGGCTAGCTTGAGGCCAAGATGGGGGCCGCTGCCGGAGGTGTGAGAGCCTTGGTATTCCGCTCATCCTTTAAATAGGGTATTAGTTTGCTGTGAAGAATAGATTCAGGAGGGATGACCCCCGTTAGGATGCGAGACCATCATTTTCAGAATCTAAGATGGCCTCCCAAATCACCTAACTACAGAAGACGCTTAAGTCCGGTAAAGCGCAATACTGTATTCTGAACTTCCAACAGGTATATAAGAACGTCCGAGGTGAGCAATCCTAAAGGTTCGTTGCTATAATAGCCAACTACTTCCAATTCGCTATGAAGTGCGTTTACAGCCATTTTCATAAATATGCGGAATCGCTTGAATTTTTTTTTGGTAGGACCCCGAAACTATCTCAGCCACAGACACGTCACATGACTGTACTATCACTTGACAGAGTTTGAATACTTTTCAAAGATTCATCCATACCTCAAGAAATACTTCACCTTTTTGTATGAGCTTAGTGTGAACATGATGCAATATTGTTTCACCAATATTAGTAAGGGAAAATTATAGAGAATAATTGAAAGTGAAGAGAGTTATTAATGAATCTTTGAGGGGGTGTCAAAAATGCAAGTCCCGTCAGTTTTTGATTTGGATGTGTCAGCACGTGCATGATGCGACCAGTCCTCTGATTGGGCAGAGGTTTAAACGTTTAAAGTGTAGTCATGTCGTTCCATCCCTGCCTCAGCAACTCTTTTCTTCATATTTCGAGTATCTAGAAACATGTAATAGTAGTTATACTCTTCGCAAATACAATCCTGAGCTGTTTTAATGAATATTGAAGGAATGAGACACAAAATATGGCCAAAAATGAGACTTGGTCACAGCATCGAGACAATTTCACACATGGACAGTTTCGGGGTCCTCCAAAAAAAATTTTTCAAGCGATTCCACATATTTATGAAAATGGCTGTAAGTTCCTGCCAGCCTGAGGTATCACCTCGGGGCAGCGATCAAGATCAAGCGCCGTCCGCGTCTATCACATATGCAGTCACTTGACCGTGGGCATATCAGCCAAAGGCTATACGCCCTCGGCACTAGCCAACTACCCCAGATCCCTCACCACCGTCCGTACACCCCTCACAGGTCAAACACTACACATACCCCATCTCCTAGCTCCATGCCAGAGACAACACCTTCCTCTTATAACCTTCATTTGATCTCCAAAGCATTGTCCGACTATGCTACGCAGACCGGCATAGATCTCACAACAAACCCATTCGCAGACGAGCTTCAGAATTGTGACTCTGCCGTAGGGCTGTACGCCGTTACCGTATTGACGGCTTTACGGCATCCGTAATACGGCTACCGTATCCGT
>QFDX01000117.1:0-17102 GCA_003315875.1 Lactifluus piperatus | reverse complement strand
TTCCGCAACTGCCTTCGTGGTCTGGGGCCTGTTCAGTTGCCAAGAAAACCTGCTCTCCAGCTTCACACATACGTTTCTACCTTTTCTGTGTCGCGGCGTGGATAGCGTGATGCAGATAAGGTGTCCTGGGTGCTTACTTGACACGGAGGTGGTGAAATGAAGGGAAGGAGGAAGAGGATACGACGGTACACACTGAAGACTGGAGGTACTACTGACGGGTTGTGTGGGGTGGCGATCATCGCAGCGGCGTCTGCGTCTAAGTACGATAGACAGCGAGGAGAGCGTGCGGTAGGGCTCGATGCGTGAGTGTAATTGTGGAGGCGCGAGGGGTATTGGCATGCGCAAAGGGATTGTGTTTGGGCCATAGCCTAGCCTAAGCTAGGTTCAGTCGAGAAAGATCATGTTGGCGTGGGCTATCAACTGCACTCGTGATAATTAATGAAGCATATTCAACTGAAGTTGCAGGTACGCACCGTGACCGCCTCGGCCCACGTTTACGCTAGATACGCATTGTGAAACGCAAGCTTCGCCGACACGCGACGCCGTTTACACCTTGAATGTTGTGTAACGTGAGGAAAGTGTAGAGGAGGTCAAGGGCATCGTGCATCCGAGTCACAGTTGACAACAGACTCGCCCTGGCTTGCCAGTGCCGCCTCTCCGGGCCCACAACACCCTTTTCTCCACTGGCAACGGTCTGAATCCAGACATCGGGATCGTCAACATGACCGATTACGATGTGGCGAACGTGAAGTTGAACTTACAGTACCTCGGTTATCACCCGACGCTGCTCAACGCGCCCAATTGACCCCTCATCCCCTCACATAAATGAGCGTTATTACCCGGGCCCCGCCAGCATACACGAAGAATACAGTAGCTGGCACTGAGACGCCGCTTCCTTGGTTCTGGTTCTGGATTCCAGACGGGGCCGAAGGTTAGTAGTCAAACTTGAAGCTGACCTGGGGCTTGGGTTCATATTTTATTGTTTTGTGAGAGAGACCCGATTGTGGCTGACTGGCTAACGCCATTGCTGTTGTAAGCAAGCTTACAAACTTGAAGTTACTCTCTTTTGCAGGCGTTCGACCGCGGCTCAGCGCGGCTCGCGCCCACATCACGTGTGCAGTACCGTGACTGCAGTCTCTTCGATTTCGAGAGACGCCGGGGGCAGACGTCAATGAAGTATGACAATACCCTGCACTCGCCGTGCACAAAAAGATGTTGTTATTTATTTTGTCATATAAAATACATGCCAGAGAAGAGTACGAAGGGACAGTAAAGAAGCGGTATAGGCAGGTCAAAATGATTTACTTTTTGGGCCTGTAGGTCTTCTAAGAATACCCGGAAGACCGCACAACGAAGTACAGCCTCACCACAGGACTCCTCACATCCGGGACAGCGTCGATAAGTCCATTGATGCGCGTGTACGTCTCTTGTTCGTACTGCGCATACAGTTCATCGACGCCAACCTCAATGAAGATAGTCTTCACGCGTGCCTCCGCTTCAGCATCCTTGCGACCGTAATTGGCGTCGAGTATCGCACGCTGGTTGGTATTGGCTTGGGCGATGGCCTTGTTGATGCACCACAAGCACTTGTTATCCAAGGTGTCCATGCCTATCTTGCCAATCCGCTCGGGCTTTCCAGCATAGTCACCTTGGATTTGGAAGTACTCGCCCAGGGGCACGAGGATGTCTAGCGCGAGCTTATAGTAGTCAGGGTCTGATAGTGATTGGCTCTTCACAACGAAGAAACCACAGAGGAGCAGGGAAAGTGCAATAGGGAGGAAGATGGAGTAGATGGCTGTCTTGTAGATGACAATTCTCCTATAGCTGTGCATGGACCGGAAATGAAGATGTGAGCTCAGAAGAAAGCGAGGATGTCGTAACTCTCTCTCTCGAACCTGATAAGGTCAACCTTGTCTTCGGGGGCAGCGATGAGGTCAACGAGTTGTCTCATTTCAGTTTTATAAGAGACCTATTATTGGTTTACATGACGGTCAGTAATGAAGGGAGGATGATGTACTTCGTGCAGGAGGTCATGAGTTCCGCATAGAATAGATCGTTTCGGAAGTGTTTACGAATCATTCGGAAGATTGCGCCCTCCAGGATATGTGCGTCCTTCACAGCCATAAGGTTAACACCCCTATGCGGTACTAGCAAGGTAGGCCACGACCGGTGATGCTGTTGTCCATAACATCGTCGTAAAGAAGAAAGTAGGCTTCGAGCTCGAGTGAATTGAAGGACGGCTGCGTTGTCGTACTCTGCCTCTGCAAGCTCGCGACCCTTGAGAATAGCGACCGAGTCGACGACGCTCATTCCTCGATTAGGTTTTCCACCTGGGACGTTGTAGTACATACTCTATCGAGAGGTATAAACCATGGGGACAAAGGAAGGGGTGATGGGAGTACGAATATGTCAACAACTTCCTCGAGCATGTTATGTTTGCGGAAGTCAGCATGGAGGTCATCGCGGACGATGGTGGGTGTACACCTTCTCGAAACTTTTGCAGGGCAGTGGCCCTGTCCATGTTGAGCAGGTTGGAGGCAAAGGGACAACAGCGAGACTGGTGAAGCAACAGGAGCCATGCGGAGATGATGTCGTGACAGGGGAAGAAGTGTGCCACGAGACATCCTTTGTCATCCTGCGCAGTCGCAGAGTGTGAATGGACTATGCCTTGTTCAATCGCAGAATGTGGGTCATGACGAAGGAAAGGGAGATGTGTGGGCATTGGCGGGCTAGCTCAGCTGTTGTGTGAGGCAAGGGTTGCCTCGAAATTTTGAGAGGCCGGCAGTCTCGACGGTCTTCCCCGAACATGACATCAACAAACATTCGTCATACAATTGGTCCAAAGCCGCGGCTCCCTCAGAGGGCTCTGGCTGATCGTAAGCTGGCCGGCTCACGGCTTTGGGCCGGGCCGGGCATGTCGCTAAGTGCCGACAAAGGGCCAAACTGGCTAGTTGAAACAAGAAACAAACCAGCATATTCTCGGCGCTACTACTGTGGCGGAGATTGCCAGTGAAATAACATTGCGCACGCATATAGTATGAACACTAAGAATGGGATGAAGAAGCATAACCGGATGTGAATAACGAGATCCGCCTTCGACTCAGCTTTATCCTCAGGTACTGGAATTGATTTTCACTGCTCACAGACGCGATGTACAAGATCCTCCCTGCATCCGGCCTCAAGGTGAGCATGAATGGGCTGTTTTCGATAGTTCCTGGCCCTTCGCTCTGTATTCTGAGAGGCGAGAAAGCGAGAAGGTGAGAGAATCACGAATCGATGAAGCGAAGGAAGCGGGACCATACGTTGCCAGATGCTCACGCCACCACGTGCTGTGAGCTACCTACAGCTAGGCACGCATTTGTGAGTGCGTGCTATGGTCTGTGCAAGACCTGTATGTGAGGCTACCCGGGGGGTATGTGGACTGGAAAGAGCGTTCCTGTTGTAACAACGCAATGATACCGCGTAGACTGTGGTCGGGGAACAGTCGGTTCTGGGAAGGGAGGAGACGATATCAGAGACCTTGGGGCCCACGCGCAAATAGTTGGGCCGATATGTTCAGGTAGACATACAGGAGATCAGACACCGCCACCTCCCGCATCTTGACCTTACCCTTCCGCCCCCCAGGCATCAGCGCATCTCCCCACAGTCGCATCGCACAGAGACGCATATACGTTGTTGGCCACTCACCGGCGGGAAGTACTCATGTGGCTGCCGCACCAACACCTTCCCAAAAGTTACAGTATCGCGTGCTCACGCCTTCGGCCTCGACCTCATGAGTAAGACCGCGGGCTTCCTGTCCACACTTTGATGCATAACTTGAAGTCGGATAACGCGGAGGGAACTGCGAGTGCGTTGATTACGCACGTATTCGTGAGCGCGTGCGGATCGTGCAGGTTATGAATGTGAAAGTGGGACACTGGCAGTCGGCTCTGCCACTGGGGAAGAACGACGGCGGGAACTGTGACGGTCCTGGAATGGTATAATTGGCGATCACATATGTACTTAGACTGCAAGGCGGAGTGAAGAAGCAGAAGCAAGTCAGCAAAAAGGCATTTCTCAACTTCGTGTATACCCATCTGGAGAGAAGAGAAAAGTGCATACAGCCGAAATTTTTTTCATCCCTAGCAAACAGGTAAGAGAATGACGAGCAATCAGAATCAGGACTTCAAAGTACGCGGACGGTAAAATGTTGCGGTGTCGGTGAAATTAGGGCGCTTACACGGAAGAACCATGTCCGAGTTTGGGTTATTAATAAGTTGAAACGCGCCGTCGTGATCGGCCGTGAGAGATTAGGCGCTTAGACTTCAGTCTTCTCGTTCCGTACTGTACTTCTCCTTTCTACACCTTGAAGCTCCGCTACATCATGATGAACTTCACCTATGACTAATCATCGTGTTCTTTACATTTGTGATGTTTTCGATCATCTATGAGTCACTTGAAATGAATGTGCCTTCTGCTTCTTTCTCTGCGGCCGCGTTTGTCTCCAAGACTCCAACGCTGTCCATATGACATCTCCTTGCAGGTTACTAGATGTTAGAACCTCCTACCAATCATGGACTAGCTCGTTGCATGTATTCCGACCTTTGTTCCCTTGCCTGTCACACGTGTCACGACCGGGCGTTCAAGCAAGCTTTCAAGCGTTCACGGATACCAAATTTGTTCGGGCTTAAAAGCCAAGTTATTGTAATTATAACCAAACCCAAAAGCTCTAGCTATGTTACTTCCTTATCTCGAAATAAGGAACCTTATTTCCCAACGGTCTCCTCCCCAGTTGCCGTGCAGTCCCTTGGTCGAAACACCTGTTGATCGATGATCCAATCATGACGGCAATGACTTCTTAGATCTTAGCTCTCGTTGGCAACTTTTCTCTGGGTATTTTTACAACTTCTTTCTTATCTGTGTTCGATTCTTGGATGGATTGCACCAATTGGCTCTGCTCCTTGGAGTCTTGGACCAGTATTAAACTTTCGTTGGCACGGCTTTGTTCCCATATATTCCAGCGGCAGAAATATCAAATATCCCATTGATGTTTGTTTCTCATGTCGTGAGATTGCAGATTGATTGTCAGGGGACTAGAAACGTATTCATGAGCGGTGTCCGCCGCGGTCCGCGCATGGGTAGCCTTCCACGAAAGGGATCGCGCTCTCCCGTTCCCTGCCCCCCCCCCCCCCGCGGTCCATCACAGCGTTCTAGCTGTACCAGCTTTCTGTACAAGAACATGCCTCGTTATGTGTTCTCAACTCCGTGTATGCGCAGATGCATACAACCGGACCTTTTCTCATTATAGAAAAAACGACGACGAGCAACCAAAGTAAGTGGGCTCTAAAAATGGATGAACCATAACCCGGTTTGGATAAGTTGAGCGTGTGCTCTCTTAATATCGAAGCGCGCCGTCGTGATCGGCCATAGGTCCCATCAAGCTCCATGGACTTCATCGGTGACCGGTGACCGGTGATCGTATTATTCACATTTGTGTATGATCATCTAGAAATCTCCTTGCATGTTACTGAATGTTAGAACCACCAGTCTTGAACTAACGCGTTGCATGGACTCCGGCTGTGATGTTGTTACCGTAGTCTTCTTCTGGGTGACACTAGTAGTACGTTTGAAGGACCTCACCATTCGCCATTGATCAATATTGACCCTCAAAATGGGCTTCTTATTCGTACCTGCCTTCATCGTACCCCACAATTACTTTGCGCTTCTCATGAGTCCGATCCATGTGCCGCTTGGTCTCGTAGGAGACTGCTCGCTCGTCTCCCCGCCCCCTATGAATACTCTTGCCTGTCACTCGCGGGTGTTCACGGATACTAACTTAGTTCAAGCTTAAAAGCCGGTTAACTAATAATTATGGCCAAACCCAGAAACCTCTAGTCACGTTGCTTCCTTATCTCGAGATAAGGATCCTCGTCTCACAACATCCTCTTTCAATCTCCTCCCTAGTTGTCGTGCCAACCCCTTGGCCGAACACCCTGTTAATCGACAATTCATTTATGATGGCAGTGGCTTCTTGGCTCTCGCTGGCGACTCCCCTCGTGCGAAGTTGGTATTTTTAACACTTCTATCTTATCTATGTCGACGCTTGGATATATCAAACAAATTTGTTTTGCTCCTTGGACCGGCATCATCGCGCCGCATCAAGCTTCCGTTGCCACATCTGATATGAGAATCCTCTTGAAGTGACACGTCCCAACATCCTTGTTACTCTAGTCCTTGCGATCACTCGGCTTTGTTCCCACATGTGTGCCAGTTCGACGAAATGACTAAACCGAGAGTACGCAAGGCTACCAGTGCAGTGCGTAGTGCCCCAATATTTCATTCCTTTCACAACACAAGACATGCATACACTCTGTACGCTTACTATATGTCTTCTCTCGGGGTGATAGCCTTGTCGCAGCAGCAAAATTATTATCTTGTTCTTTGTTCTTATGTCGTCAGATTGAAGCTTACCTGTCGGGCGACTAGAAATCTATTCACGAGCGGTGTCCGTGTGTGTTTGGCCCTTGGTGCAAACCGAATTGCGCTCTCCCATTCTGCACTGTAGTACCGTCCCCACTCCACCCAGGCAAGCTTCAGGCACCTTTCCACGTCAAACATTTATCCAATCATTCTCGTCTCCGGTCATGTGCACGCGTATCTGTAGTCTGGTCCTTCCTGGTGACAACGATGCTATTTTTGGAAGGAGTCTTGTGACTGCGCACATATTGGATGTATGTGATCCAGGCTCATTTTAGTAGGCTCACCCCAAGGCAGTGACTCATATTTTACGCGAACCACAATACAGTAACTCACTCCGATTGTACCTTCTTTCCGGAAGAACCAACAAATCAAAGGACTATAACTTCATCCTCGAAGGCGATGATAAGGTACGATACCGGCCTCGGAATTTGATCCGAGGAATGAAATGATCAACCATACTGTACAGGAAAGTGGGGGATCTTCTTGGCTTCTCACGACGGCGGCTTGTACGCCTGTACAAACCCTCACTTTGACCGACGTCTCCTGGATGTGGGTCCGCAGTCATCCCACAGGAGAACTTGAATATAACATCCGGTCCTGAGAGTCCCAGTTACTTTGTTTCGTATGTCGACTGCTTTGCTTAAAATCCCGTGCTGAGACCACGTTCATCCTCCTTGCCCTTTCCGCTTCCTCCCCTCGTGGATCAAACTAGAAACACCCCCGTTGTGAATGCTCATGGCAGCAATCTGCGACCAGGTTAACATGTGGCTCTGCGGAGACGTGAAGAGCTCCGTTGAAATCGAGAGGCGTGACCCCGAGCACCCTGGAAGTGTCGACGTCAGTCCACTTTCCTCTTTCATTCCTCGCATCGAGTTCATCAACTCGGCCTTCTGCAGGATATCTCTCTCGATGACTTCGACGACCCCAACTTTGATCCTACAGCGTCGATACTCCTAGATGAATCACCGTATCCTGAAGTCAGGTCCGCTGTTGCCAACACAGATGACCCAGAGATGCGTTCATCTACTTTTCGCGCTTGGCTCATTGGTCTCTTTTTCGACATCCTTTTCTCTGGTGTCAATCAGTTCTTTGAACTCAGATACCCAACCTTTCAATTCTCCCCGGCTCGTCTTTGATCGTCGTTGAACGTTTTTGCTTGTGCTAATCCAAGTCCTTCAAACAGATCGTCCCACTTATTCTTATTTTCCCCATTGGAAAGGCATGGGCTCGCTATATGCCCAATGTTTCACTTTTTGGCATCTCACTCAACCCTGGACCATTCACAATTAAAGAACACGTCATCGCCTTAAGTATTGCCACTGGCGGCATCCCATCTGCTTACGCTGTAGGAACCGACTTTGACATATTATGTCATGCAGTAACACTCACGCCTCTTCTAGCTTGATATTACTTCTGTCCAGAAGGTCTTCTACAATCAGCGCCCTAGCTTTATATGTATGTATCATCTCCCGACGCCTTCCATTTCCATCTATTCACCAGCTTCTTTACCAAAACAGATCAGTGGTTGCTAGTTATGTCGACCCAGATGATTGGCTTCTCGATTGGTGGAATTTGTGCACCTATCCTTGTCGCGCCGTCATCCATGATTTGGCCAAGGCTACTTGCCTTCGCCGCCATTTTCAATACTTTGCACTCCCAAGAGACAACCGGTGATTACGCCAGTGCTGGTATTTCTCGAGCGCGGTTCTTTACCTATGTCTTCCTCGGCTACTTCTTATACAGTCAGTTCTTACCCCACATTGGAGATCTGCCCTTTCTCATAATAAATATCCTAGATTTCTTGCCATCTTACCTATTCACAACACTCTCATATTTTTCATGGGTCTGCTGGATCGCCCCTAACAACATCAAGGTCAACCAGTTGTTCGGTGTTATTCATGGCCTTGGTATGAGTGTCATAACATTTGACTGGGGTCAAATAACTACCTTCGAAGGCTCTCCCCTCATCACCCCATGGTGGACTGCTGCCAACTTTGGCTTCTCCGTCATTTTCTTCTACTGGATTCTCCTCCCTATCCTCTATGTCAGCCTTCGCTTCACCTTTTGCTCTACCGTCGTAGTACCGTGACCTATCTGACTATATCTATGCAGTATTCCAATGCTTGGTACAGCGCTTACCTCCCCTTGATGTCCTCCCGAGTTTTCGACAACACTGGAAACATATACAATCTCTCCCGCGTCATCAAACCAGATGGCTCCTTCAACTCGCAGGAATACCAGGCATACAGCCCTCTCTTCCTTCCAGCATCATTGCCCATCTCTTATGGTCTCATGTTCGCATCAATGACCGCTCTTGTCGTTCACACGTTTCTGTACAGCGGCAAGACGATCTGGATTCAAAGTCGTCGCTCGCTCCGGGATCAGCCTGACATTCACGCGCGTCTCATGTCTGTTTACAAGGAAGTCCCCAATTCGTGGTATTTGTTGATTTTTTGTGGGTGCAGCAATCACCAATGCCAGGCATTCTTGTAATATAACATGTTTCACAGTGATCACATTCGTAATTGGTGTCATGACAATCAAAATTTGGGATACGGAACTTCCTGTGTGGGGTTTTGTGTTTGCCCTCATCATCGGTGTGTCTACCAGACAAACCTAAAGTGCATTCTCGCTAATCATCATTCTTATGTTCAGGATTTGTGTTCACTGTCCCCATTGGAGTGATTGCCGCGATGACAACTGTTGCGATTGGTATTAATGTGATCACGGAACTAATAATTGGATATGCACTGCCTGGCCGCCCAATTGCGATGATGATGTTCAAGACCTGGGGTTCCATAACGTTGTATCAGGCATTAGCATTCACCAGTGGTTTTAAATTTGGTCACTACATGAAGATACCACCCCGATTGATGTTTGTTTCCATGATCGTTGGTACGATCGTTGGCGGCACTGTGCAGCTCGGTGTACAGGAATGGATGTTCTCTCATATTGATGATCTTTGCAGCCCTAATCAAAAAGACAACTTCACTTGCCCTTCCACCCATGTATTTGGTACTGCGTCTACCATTGTAAGTCACCATTATCGTTGCTGTTCCGTGTAACCAGTTAATGTTTTTTTCAATAGTGGGGTGTTGTTGGACCACAACGCATCTTCTCGCACGGTCAGCTGTACTACACCCTCGTCTTCTTTTTTGTGGCGGGTGCTGTTGCCCCAATTATCCAGTGGACACTCCAGAAGAAGTACAAAATGACTTTTCTTAGGTACCTCAACTTTCCTGTCATATTCGGTGGAAGCTATGGTATTCCGCCTGCTACTCCTCTAGTCTACGTCGTACAGTTGCCCATCTGCTTCCTCTTCAACTACGTCATCCGCCGTCGCTACACTGGTTGGTGGATGAAGTACAACTGTAGTTACTTTTCTAACCGCCTCACGTAGCCCATCGTTTCTGATTTTTCTTTTCTTTCTTTAGATTTGTTATCCACCGGATTGGATGCAGGTTATGCCATCGGTATGATTGTAATCTTCTTCGCACTGCAATATCCGAAAAATGGGACGATCGGGCTGGATACAATTCAGGCATGGTGGGGAAATACTGTATACACAAGGACTGCAGACTACGCTGGTATACCGTACTTGAATGTCCCTGAAGGTGGAAAGTTTGGCCCGTCGAGCTGGTAGATATGATAGGGATAACCCAAATAATGATTGTAGTATTTATTGCTATACTGACCTGCAGCTCCGGTTCAAATTGATGAATCTTTCTTTTTGAAATAATTGTTCGAAAGAGCAGTAAGACGAAGTAATATGTGTTCAGTGTAGCGTGACTTAGGACACGTGTGTGAGTTCGAGCGGTCAGAGATAAGATAAGGAAGGGAAAGAAACAATGACGCGCCGAGTATCTGCAACTCTTTTCCCAACATCGAGTGGCTCATTTGCTCGTCTAGGCGTTGTAACGTGAGGGCAGTAGTTGGCGGTGAGAACAAAATGAATGGAGAGAGAAGAGATGGAAAGAGGGAAAAGAATGGATCACACATCACCCAGATAGTTCCCGAGTGCGACGCAAGCAGTGCTCGCTGTGATACGATCTTCATTCGAGGGTATCTAGACTAGAGGGTTTAAATAAGCTTCGAGGCGTCCTAAAATAGGTAGATTATCCTCTGCTGTAAGTAGCATAGCAATAATAAAACTGAAGGGGCAAGAGAGTCTCCGTCTGGGCTAGGACATCGCCAGCGGTCGACTTGTCCTTGGACACGATTAATGACAGAAAAGTTTGGCTAAATGGGGTGTTCTAAGGCGGTTTGGGGGCATTGGGTCGCAGAGATAGTGGATAGCGCAGAGGATGATAAAGGAATGAACAAAGCAGGGCTAAGTGGTAAGTAAAGTCGGAGAGATAAGGTGACGGCGAGTTCGTATAATACGCTCCTGACGTCCTAAAAAGATCGTCAGGAATCCAGCGCGCCATCGACGAGACAATTGTATCTGCTCGTGGGGGTATAGGAGAGGCATGCGCTGCGCGCGAGGCGGGGATCGTCGTGTCTCGAAATCACCTCGGGGGCCTTTGGGCGCTCCGTCGTCGTGCTCGGCTCCGTTCCGGCGTTCCGTTCCGAGGTTTCGTTCCGTTCCGAGCTCAACAAGTGAACGAGCCAGGTACGATCTCCGTCCCATCCAAGTCATCCCCCTCCAGTGTCATTCTCCTCCGGATAAATGACGGAGTGCTTTGCGAGTTGGAGGAGAAGCTGCCAATGAACGCGGAGAACGCAGTTTCTGTTTGCGAGTTCCGTGGCTGCCTTCGTGGTCTGGGGCCTGTTTATTTGTCGGGAAAACTGCTCTCTCGGTTCACAGAGACCTTTCTACCTATTCTGTGTCGTTGCGTAGACAGCGTGATGCAGATGGGGTGGCCTTGGTGTTTACTGGAGGCGGGAGTCGTGCAATGAAGAGGACGAAGAGGGTGCAACGGTCCAGCCTGAAGACTGGAAATACTGACGGGTTGTGTGGGGCGGCGATCATTGCAGCGCCGTCTGCGTCTAGGTACTATAAGCGGCGAGGAGCGCGTGTGGTGGGGTGAGACGCGTCAGCGTATGTAGAGGCGTTGGCATACGCGAAGGGATTGTGTTTGGGCCATATCCTAGAGTAGGCTAGGTTCAGTCGAGAAAGATCACGTCGGCGTGGGGTATCAACTGCACTCGCGATAATCAATAAAGTATATTCAACTGAAGTTGCTGGTTACGCACCGTGACTGCCTCGACCCGCGTTTACGCTAGATACGTATTGTGAAAAGCCAGCATCGCAGGTAGACGAGGCCGTTTACACCTTGAATGTTGTGTAACGTGAGGAAAGTGGAGGGGAGGTCAAGGGCATCATGGATCCGAGTCATCGTTGACAACAGAGTCGCCCTGCCTTACCAGTGCCGCCTCTCAGAGTCCGCAACACCCATTTGTCCACTGACGACGGTTCCAATCCAAACATCGGGAGCGTCAACATGACCGATTACGATGTGGCGAACTTAAAGTTGAACCTACTTCTGTTATCACCCGCCGCTGCTCAACGTGCCCAACTCTCATCGCCTCACATGATTGAATGTCATTACCTGGGCCTCGCCAGCACATACACGAAGAATAGCTGGCCCTGAGACGCCGCTTCCTTGGTTCTGGTTCTGGATCCCAGACGAGGCCGCGGTCGAACGCCTCCAAGGGAGAGTGCGTCGTAGTCACCTTAATGGCAAGTGGCTCGTGCCCACATCACGTGTCCAGTACCGTGACTACATCCCGATTGTCACTCCGACTTCGGGAGATGCCGGAAGAGACGCCAATATGAGTTATGATCGTGACAGTACCCCCTGCTCTGGCCGTGCACAAAGAGACACTGCTTGTTTATGGTTTATTTTGTTACATAGAATACATGCCAGAGAAGAATAAGAAGGAAGAGTAAGAAAGCGATATAGGTAGGTCAAAATGATTTACTTCTTGCGCTTGTAGATCTTACAGAATACCCGGAAGAGCACACGACGAAGCAGACTCACCACAGGGACTCCTTACCTCCAGGACAGCGTCGATAAGTGCATTGATACGCGTGTACGCCTCTTCCTCATACTGTGCATGAAGTTCATCGACGCCAACCTCACTGAAGCTAGCCTTCACGCGTGCCTCTACTTCAGCATCTTTGCGACCATAATTGGCGTCGAGAATAGCGGGATTGGCTTGGGCGAGGGCCCTGTTGACGCACCACGAGCACTTATTATCCGAGATGTCCGTGCCATTTTTGCCGATCTGCTCTGGCGTTCCGGCATGGTCTAGGTAGTCATCTTGGATTTGAAAGTACTCGCCCGGGGGTACGAGGATGTCATCGCGAGCTTATGGTAGTCAGGGTCTGCTGGGTCCCCTTCACGACGGGGAAACCGCAGAGGAGCAGGGGAAGCGCGACAGGTAGAAGGAGTAGATGGCTGTGTTGTGGATAACGATTGTCCTGTGCCTATGGATGAACTGGAAATGAAGATGGAGATCAGAAGAAAGCGAGGGTGTCGTACCTCTCTATCTCGAACTTGGAAAGGTTAACCCTGTCTTCGGTGGCAGTGATGAGGTCAACGAGTTGACACATTTCAGTTTTTATAAGAGACCTATTATAGTGACGGTCAGTGATGAAGGGAGGATGACGTACTTCGTGCAAGGGGTCGATGAGATCCGCAAAAAATAGATCGTTACAGAAGTGTTTACGAAGATTGCACCCTCTAGAATAAGTGCGTCATATACAACCATAAGGCCAACACCCTCTACGCGGTACCAGAAAGGCAGGCCACGACGGGTGATGATGTTGTCCATAATGTCGTCGGAAACAAGAAAGTAGGCTTCGAGATCGAGTGAGTGGGCAGTCAGCGATGTGTGGTGGGTGGGGGAGAAAAGCGAGGAGATAAAACACATTCAACAGACGAGGCTGTAAGTTCGCGACTCTTGAGGATAGCGACCGAGTCAACGACACTGATTCCTCGATTCAGTTTTCCATCGGGGACGTTTTGGTCCGTGCTCTATCGAGTTAGTTCGGATCATGGGGGAAAAGGAAGGGACGATGGGAGTACGAACATGTCGGTAATACCTAACGACTTCATCGGGGATGCCGCATGCTATGTTTGCGGAAGTCAGCATAGGTCATCGCGGACGACGGTGTACACTGCCTCGAAACGTTTGCGGGCAGTAGCCTGGGTGAAGTAGCAACAGGAATTGTGTGACAGGGCAAAAGACAATGCCAAAGATTTGAATATGCGATGAGAACCATTTGAAACGCTGAAATGTGCATTTGAGATCGAAAGCGCCGCGCTCTCCTGTCACAGTCACAGTCGCGATCGGTGCCACGAGGCATCTTTTTGTATTCCTGCTTCCCATCGCAGTCCCTATCTCACTCAGCTCAATGGACTTCAGCTTCATCGAGCTTCATCGATCTTCATCAGTGACCGATGATCGTATTATTCACATTTGAGTCCGTTCCACATCATACAGAGATCACTTGAACTAAATTCTGCGGCGTTTGTCTCTAACTCTTTACCCATAACATCTCCTTCAAGTTGAAGGTTACTGCATGTCCGAACGTCGCACCAGTCTTCAACTAACGCTAACGCCCTTCATGAGCTCCGACCGTGGCCCTGTCACCGTGGTTTTTTTCGAGATGTCACTAAAATAGTACGTATGAACGACCTCACTACTGCGCCATTCATCGTTGTTGATCTTCTCATTCATACCTGCTCCCTTCCATCTTCCATCGTACGATTTATGCTTTGGTCCATGAGTCCAATCTATGCACGCACTGCTTGGTCTCAGCTGGCATGTCACGTGGTCTCACCGCTCCCTATCAATTTCTTCCTGTCACCGGCGGGCGTTCACGCTTTCACGGATACCAATTTGTTCAGGCTTAAAAGCCGATTTAATTATAACCAAACCTCTGCAGCTCTAGTGACGTTGCTTCTTTATCTCGGAACAAGGAAACTTGTTTCCCAGCACTCTTCCTCGAGCTCCTTCCCAGTTACCGTGCGAACCCCTAGTCGAAACACTGTAATCAGTGATTCGTTCATGAAAGCAATGGCTTCTTAGACCTTAGCCCTCGCTGGAAACTTCCTCTTGGGTATTTTTATGACTTCTTTCTTATCTATGCTCGACTCTTGATGGATTGCACAAATTGGCCCTGATGCTTGGAGTCTTGGGCCAGTATCAAGCTTTCGTTGGCACGGCTTTGTTCCTATATGTCGCAGCGACAGAAATATCCTATTGTTTCTTGTCTTATGTCGTGGGGTTGCAGATTGACTGTCAGGGGACTAGAAACGTAATCATGAGCGGTGTCCGTGCATGAGCAGGACTTCCACGAAAATAATCGCGCTCTCCTATTCCCTGCCCCCACGGTTCATCACAGCGTTTCACCTGTACCAGCTTTTGGCACGAGAACACGCCTCGCTAAGTGTTCTTAACTCCGTGTATGCCCACATCCATGCAACCGGACCTTTTCTCATTCTAGCAATAACGACGAGAAACCAAAGTAAGTAAGTGGACTGTAAAAATGGATGAACCATAACCCGGTTTGGATAAGTTGAAACCTGTACTCTCTTGAAATCGAAGCGCACCGTCGTGATCGGCCATAGGTTTTCCCGTCAAGCTCCATGGTATTCATCAGTGACCGGTGATCGTATTATTCACATTTGTGTATGATCATCTAGAGATCCCTTGAGTTGAATGTACCTTGATTCTGCTTCTTTCTCTGCGGTGGCTTTCTCCAACTCATTCCGTATCACATCTCATTGAAGGTTACTGAATGTCCGAACCTCGCACCAGTCTTAAAGCTTGAACGTTTGAACTAACGCGTTGCATGGACTCCGGCCGTGGCGTTGTCACCGTAGCCTCCTTCTGCAGATCTGGATGCCACTAGTAGTACGTTTGAAAAACCTCACCAATTCGCCATTGATCATTATCGATCAATACTGATCCTCAAAATTGGCTTCTCCGAGTCATTCGTACCTGCTCCCAACGTGTCACACGATTACTTTGCGCTTCTCATCAGTCCGGCCCATGCGCCTCTTGGTCTCGTAGGAGACTGCTCGTACGTCTCTCTGCCCCCTATGGATACTCTTCAGTTGCCCGTCACTCGCGGGTGTTCACGCGTTCACGCGTTCACGGATACAAACTTTGTTCAGGCTTAAAAACCGGTTTGATTATAACCAAAACCCAACACCTCTAGTTACGTTAATTCCTTATCTCGAAATGAGGATCCTCGTCTCCCAACATGCCCTTTCGGTCTCCTCCCTAGTTGCCGTGCGAGCCCCTTGGCCGAACACCGGTTAATCGATGATTCATCTATGACACCACTGGCTTGGCTCTCGCTGGCGACTCTCCTCGTGGGAAGTCGGTATACTGTATTCAACACTTCGATCTGATCTGCGTTTGACTCTTGGATAGATCAAACAACTTGGTTTTGCTCCTTGGACCGGCATCAAGCTTCCGTTGCCACATCTGACACGAGGATCCTCCTGAGGTGACACGTCCCAACATGTCACTCTAGTCCTTGCGATCACTCGGCTTTGTTCCCAATTTTTTTCCCAGCTCGACGAATGACTAAGCCTAGAGTACGCAAAGCTACCAGTGCAGGGCGTGGTGCCCAAATATTTCATTCCTTTCACCACACAAGACATACATACCCTCTGCACTTGTATCTCTTTTCTCGAGTGATAGCCTATGTCGCAGCAGCAAAAATATTCCATGGATCCTTGTTCTTATGTCATCAGATTGAAGCTTAGCTGTCGGGCGACTAGAAACGCATTCACGAGCGGTGTCCGTGCATCGGTTCCACGTGCTACAAACCAAATTGCGCTCTCCCATTCTGCATTGTAGTACCTGCCTCCCTCCACCAAGGCAAGCGTCGGGCGCCTTTCCACATCAAACTTTTATCACAATCATTCTCGTCTCCAGTCATGTGCACGCAAATCTGTAGTCTGGCCCTTCCTGGTGACAACGATGCACTTTTTGGAAGGAGTCGTGTGACTGCGCATATACTGATGTGTGTGATCCGGACTCATTTTAGTAGGCCTACCCCGAGGCAGAGACTCTGATTTTACGCGAACCACAATATAGTGACTCTCTCCTACTGTACCTCTTTCCGGAAGGACCAACAAATGGAAGGACTATAACCTCATCCTCGAATGCGATGATAAGGTATGACACCGGCCTCGGAATCTGATCCGAGGAATCCAATGATCAACCATACTGTACGGGAAACTGGGGGATCTTCTTGGCTTCCCACGACGGCGGCTTGTATGCCTGGACAGTAGACAAACCCTCACTTTGACCGACGTTTCCCTGGATGTGGGTCAGTAGTTCCGCGGTCATACCGCAGGAGAACTTGAATATAGCAGTCGGTCCTGGTCCTGACTCCTGAGAGTGCCAGATACTTTGTTTCGTATGTCGACTGCTTTGCTTAAAATCCCGTGCTGAGACCACGTTCATCCTCCTTGTCCTTTCCGATTCCTCCCCTCGTGGATCAAACGAGAAACACCCCCGTTGTGAATACTCATGGCAGCAATCTACGACCAGGTTAACATGTGCCTCTGCGGAGACGTGAAGAGCTCCGTTGAAATCGAGAGGCGTGACCCCGAGCACCCCGGAAGGGTCGACGTCAGTCCACTTTCCTCTTTCAATTCTTCGCATCGAGC
>QFDX01000116.1:0-17251 GCA_003315875.1 Lactifluus piperatus | reverse complement strand
CTGAATCGGCCATCACCCACCTTTATATGGTCGTGCCAATATAAGGCTCTCTTGGTTGCTGGGAAATGTAGCTTAGATAGGGACGTTCTCCGGTGTGTGTGTGGGAAGTTGAAAGATAACGTGACGAGATTAATGTGAAAGTGGTGTGTCATGCGACCGTCAGCCTAATACTGGGAGAGCGGCTGTTGTCATGCGATCCACGGAGGACAACAGTGCATTGAGATAAAAGTGGCTGTCTAAGGGAGTTGTGCGTCAGACCCCTTTGGGGATGATGGTAAGACAAGTTACAGCTGTGCCAGACGATTTGTACCATGGCACCTAACAACGAAGATTGAGACATTCATTGGGATTAAATTGAACAGTGGTGCCTTGCTGTCATCTCTCGCACACAAGTGACGCGTAAGAGTGCAGCAGTTCAAAGTCTTAGGACGCCGATAATTGCTCAGGGGGATCATCAACACGTGAAACTGTATGTCAAGGGCGAGAAGAGTGGGATGGGACTACGTTACCATGAACATTAAATCCAAAATACACTAGTCGGACTGTAGGAGGGGTTGCATAGAATGCTTCTGATACATATGATGGCTTCCGGAATCTTCCGCATAAGGCACTGCCGATAATTAGGACATTAGAGTGTACGCGCCTACACGGCGCACATTCAAGAACAGGGGATATGGTTAGAGTTATCATGACCAACGTCGTTGTTATTGGCAGAGTGTCTACGGCTCTACGGGAAGCGAAGAGTGGCAAAAAAAACACTTGCATGTAGACGCCGAGAGCATGGCACAAGACGCGAGCACCCTCAGACAAGCACAAGTCAGGTTAGAGAAGCAGAGACATGCGGCTGAGAGGATTAAGCGAATAAGATTGGAGGCAGTCGAAAGAAGTTAGCCAGAGTAAGCCAGAGCCGTGACAACGAATTACGCCAGCGCTTTCACGGCGTTACGCACCCTTCTTTTCTAGCTATCATCACATGTTCCACATAGTGGAGCTATGGTAGTTGTATGCATGGGACAGGCGCAGATCTGGGTGACTAGATTGGCATAAAAGGACTTGCAGTTCACAAACTTCGTCTTCCCACCCTTAACCTCAATTCAGCATGTCTGATACTAAGGAACCAGTAAGCACCCAGCCCCAGGTGTGCTTTTTTTCAATCATCTTGGGGCGTAGAATCTTCAATTTAGTTTTGGGTTTTCGTTTTCTCTGAAGGGTTCTGCCCCGATGGACGCTGGCGGCGGTAACCGGAACGCCCTGAACCGCGAAGTCGGAGCAGACGGAAAGCGTCAATGGAGCTACGGATTGCTCGATTGCTTCGACGAATGTGGCCTTTGTACGTAGGACAGACCAACGCTACCAAGCTGTGATATACTGACCCCGTATTCCCGTAGGCTGCTGGTCTCTCTGGTGTTCCTGTGTTGTTTATGGCAAGAACAAGCAACGTCTTCGTAGTTTGCAATATGAGGGCAACCCCATTCCAGGTGGTGGTGAAAGATACTCCGACCACTGCTGCATCTACGGCATCCTAGTGCCCACTGGCTATCCTTGGATCCTGCAGGTTTGTTCGGACGGTGACAAGCTGTAGTTGGGTCTATCTCACCAAGTTCATAGGTTAATAGTCGCACGGACATCCGGGAGCGCTACGGCATTCGTGGCGACGTTATTAGTGATTGCTTCATCTCCTATCTCTGCCGCCCATGTGCGCTCACGCAGGAACGCCGGGAACTGGAGTTGGAGGAGAGGAGTTACTAATTACTCTCCTGAGAATGCAGAATTGATAGATTATCTAATACGTGGATCGGTGCCGAACATGTGGATGACTTGATAAAGGAGGATGCCAATTACATAATGAGTAGGAAAGTAGTTTATGGCTTAAGCACCACAAGTACTGAAGATAAAGCCACAATGCAGGATCAGATGATCAACGGATACAGCAGTGATGCCAGTCCAAGCCACCTATAAGGCTGAATCGGCTATCACCCACCTTTATATGGTCGTGCCAATAAAGTACAAGGCTCTCTTAGTTACTAGGAAACATGTAGCTTAGATCGGGATGGTTTCCCACCGCGGTGGGAAGCTGAAAGATAACGTGACGAATCTAAGGTGAAAGTCGTGTGTGTGCCAACAACCGTCAGCCTAATACTGGGAGAGCCGCTGTTGTCATGCTAGCCACGTAGGACAATAGCGCATTAAGATGAAAGGGGGGTTACAAAGGAGCACAAAATGGAAAGAGGGGAGGGTGGTGCAAAAGGGAGGTAGCAAGGACAGTGAGAGCTCAGAATCCAGGCAGGATTTCAAACCTCTGGGTTGTCTAAAGGGAGCTGTGCGTCAAGCACCCGACTGGGGATGGTGGTAAGAGACAGCTTCGTTTGTGTCAGACAGTTTGTGCTATGTCACCTAACAACAGCGGCTGCGGCATCCATAGGGATTAAAGCGAATAGTGGCGCCTGCTGTCATCACTCGCGCACATGTAACGCGTGAGAATGCAACAATTCAAAGACTAGGACGCTGATAATTGCCGAGAGGGAACATCAACACGTGCGACTGTATGTGAAGGGCAAGAAGAGTGGGATGGGAACAGATTTCCTGGAACATTAAATCCAAGATAAGATACTCCAGTAGGAGGGGTTCCACAGAATGCTTCTGATACACGCGATGGCTTCGCGGTAGCTTCCGCCTATCAAAACGAGGACGTTAGTATGTAGACTTGCCTATACGGCACACATTCAAAGACAGGGGACATAGTTGCGCAGATCTTGGTGACCAAATCTACACATAAAAGGATGGGTCCTGAAAACATAGACACGGTCTTCTCGCACCCTTCCAACTGTATTCAGTATGTCAGAGACGAAGGACATTGTTTCCTCACAACCAAAGGTCTGCTTCCCACCCCACCCCCACCCATCCGCAGGCGCGGAATGACTCAACTTCTTTTCTATTTGTTGTCTGAAGAGTGTTGCTGGGATGAGTGTAGGCGGTAATAAGAACGCTCTGAATCGTACCATTGCAGCGGACGGAAAGCGGGACTGGAGCTACGGCTTATTTGACCCCCCCTATGACCGCGACCTTCGTACGTATTAGGACAAACCAAACCAAATCAACCTGTCCTATACTAACCTTGTTCTGTTTTCCTTGCAGTACGCTGGGCCAAATGTTGCCCCTGCGTCATGTATGGCAAGAACAGGCAGCGTCTTCGCAGTTTGCAATCTCAAGGCACTGCTCTGCCAGGTGGTGGTGGAAGATACAACACCGACTGCTTCCTTTACTGTCTTCTAGACATCCCCCTATTGTGTAGCTGGACCCTGCAGGTTTGTTCGGGTGATGACACGTTGCGATTTGGGGTCTATCTCACCAAGTGCGCAGACGAAAAATCGCGCCGCAATCCGAGAGCGCTACGGCATTCGTGGCGGCCCTATTGACGATTGCTTCACCACGTGCCTCTTTGGACCGCAAGCGCTCATACAGGAACGCCGCGAAATCGAGTTGGAGGAGACGAGTTTGTCCTGAGGTTTGTCGCTTGCCGGTTACTCTGGAGAAGATTTACGATAAAGAACGCTGAATTGATTGTGTAAACGTGTGAGGCCATGTGAGGTCCGTCAACTGCCCTCAAAATCACGTGTCTGCGTCCCGACAGCGAAATATATCCCACCCACTTCGATTCCTCACCAATGCCCCAGCGATGCCGACGTATCACCACCTCCATCTTCATACCCTCTGTCCTGCCTTATTTCACGATGCCACTTCGGCCATGACTTCTGAACACCTGGACTCGACTCCACACCTTACTCCGCAAGCCTCCTTCAAAAGGAGTGCCCATGCTATACGCCTTGTGTCTCTCGATTTCCATTTATGATCCTAGCTCGTCTCATGTTCCCTTTGTTCGACTCACATGGTGTGCTCCTCACGCCTCGTGTACTCATTTTGTTCTCAGAAAGGACTGCGTGCTGAGCTTCGCAAATCCACCTTTTCATTTACTCTTCTTCGGGAAGTGTGTGTGGGATTTCATGAAATTACTGAGAGTGCACACGCTCTCAACCTTATGTTTTGTTTGCCCCTTGATTTTCAGTTCTGCAACTTGGTCTCGACATTCCCCCATCTACCACTATGTTCGTGCGTTGGCTTCACACCTTGCGTCGCCCCTCCTCCTTTGTCTTGATGCATTTACTCACAAGCTTGCATGTGATATTTGCGCCGATACGTTCATAGGTTTACTCATATCCATGCTCAACGTCTCTCATCTTCAGTAGTTATGAGTTTCTCCCATGTATAAATACCCCACAACGTGTACAATCGAAGGCAGAGAAGCATCGCCGCAACCTCTTTGTGTTATCCTCAACCTCTGTACCTGTTAAGCCTTTGCTCAGGTTCTCATCTACCCATTAGTCTTGACTAGCTTGACTACGAACTCAATCACGGCGTCTCACGCGCTTCGAGGCGCATTTAATTGATACTGCTTACACTTCCCCTTACATTGTATGACCTAACTATGCGTTATTGCCTCGTTTAACGCTCATGAACAGTCGTGTAGAGCGGGAAGCGGTGACCTATGCGAAAGCGACACGTCAAAAGAATATGTTTCGAGTCCAGACACGTGTCAAAAGAACGTGAAAGAGGACAGCAAATTGTGTAACAGAGGGTGGGGAAAAGAGCAAAATATCGCAACAACGGACTTCAGGTGGAAGATAGGAAATAATGCACGTACACGGAAAGCAGCTACATGTTACATTGTGATACGATTCAGTTCTGAAAATCAGGATTTTGGCCGACTGAATGAGATTACATTATACGGCTCCAGTGTGTATATATGCGGAAGAGCAAACACGAAAAGAAGGGTCCAGAGAAAGTCACACCATCGAAATGCCCTCCGAGTCAGCCTGGGAGAAGGAACATTAGTCTACTCCGGAACAGTAGAAAAGACAGCTCTGAGACGCTCGGGCAGGAGTAGCGGTTATGAGGGTAGATGTCGCCAACTAAGGGGACGTGATCAAGTACAAGTGACGCGGTGACGCGAAGGCTTGCAAGGCCGACCCGCGGGAGCAACTGGATCAGTTTTGGGGCGGACGCGGTGTCATGTTACGCAGACGCGTCCAAAACACAGGACAATGGACCAATGGTATGACCAGATGTCCATTTGATATTTGTGGACATTGGCGCTGTGCTACGTGGACAAGCGATGTACAGTATTACAGTACATAGCGGACCTTTCGGCCCTTGGATTGTGACTATGAATTCATAGAAGATGTTGATGACAATTCCTCAAGATACATTGCTTGAACCTGCACTAAGCTGTAACATGTGGAGTGAGACAGCATTGAATTTACCGTAATTCTTACTCTTTCCCCACTCAAATAGGAAAAATGCATTCACACACACCCCATGGGGTAGTGGGACTCCATGATTTTGTGTTATGATCCCCATCGTATCCCGCGAAGCTGATAGCTTGTGGCTCAAGGGCCATCACAGACAGTGGTACCAGTTCAATTCACATCGGAAATCACCCACCTTTATACGTTTGGGCCAATACAGGACAAGGCTCCCTTGGTGATTGGGAAACATGTAGTTTAGATAGGGACGTTTCCGCGGTGTGGGAAGCTCAGGCTGAACGATAACGTGACGAATGTAATAATGTGAAAGTCGTGTATCTAGCAACCGACAGTCTAATACTGGGAGAGCGGGTGTTGTCATGCGAGCCACGGAGGGCAACAGCGAACTGAGATGAAAGGGGGCGATGTTTACAAAGGGTGCACAAAATGGAAAGAAGGAGAGACAGCAAGAACAGTGAGTGGCCAGAACCCAGGCCGGATTTTAAAACTCTATGACCAAAAGGGGTTGTCAAAAGGGAGTTGTGCATCAGGCATCCGATTGGGGATCGTAGTAAGAGACAGCTTCGTTGTAGCTGTGCCAGACAGTTTGTGCCATGGCACCTAACAACAAGGGCCGCGATACCATAGGGATTAAAGTGCCTTGTGGCGCCTGCTGTCATCGATGTCATCTCTCTCGCACATGTGACACATGAGAACGCAGCAGTTCAAAGACGAGGATGCCGATAATTGCCTCAAGAGGGAACATCAATGAACCCGTACAACTGTATGTCAAGGGCGAGAAGGGTGGGATGGGAATAAGTTACCAGGAGAATCCGAGACACCAGTAGGAGGGGTTCCATGGTACATGTCATGGCTTCGCGGTATCTTCCACTTAAGGTACTAACTCGCCTACACAATCAAAAACAGGGGACATAGTTAGAGTTACCATGACCAACATCGTTATTATTGGCAGAGTGCCTATGGCAAGCAACGAGTGGCAAAACTCCTGCATTTAGACGCTGAGGGAATAACACAGGATTTGAGGGTTCACATTGTCCCCAGGAAGGTCGCAGGTTGAGCGGCGCCGATCTTGGTGACGAAATTCACACATAAAAGGATGGATCCTGAAAACGTCGACACGGTCTTCTCGCACCCTTCCAACTGTATTCAGCATGTCAGATACCAAGGTCATTGTTTCCTCCGAACCAAAGGTCTGCTTTTTTTTTCCCCCAATCATCGCAGGCGCGGAATCACTCAATTTCTCTTTCTGAAGGGTGTTGCTAAGATGAGTGTAGGCGGTAATAAGAACGCTCTGAATCGTACCATTGGAGCGGACGGAAAGCGGGAATGGAGCTATGGTATGTTCGACTCCCGCAAGGACAGACTTAGCCTTTGTACGTATTAGGACAAACCAGATCAACCCGTCCCATACTAACCTTGTTCTGTTTTCCTTGTAGTACGCTGGGCCCAATGTTGCCCCTGCGTCGTTTATGGCAAGAACAGGCAGCGTCTTCGCAGTTTGCAATCTCAGGGCACTGCTCTGCCGGGTGGTGGTGAAACATACAACGCCGACTGCTTCATTTACTGTCTTCTAAGAGTCCCCCTCTGTGGCTGGGCCCTGCAGGTTTGTTCTGGTGATGACACGTTGCAACTTGGGGTCCATCTCACCAAGTTCACAGATGAAAAATCGCGCCGACATCCGAGAGCGCTACGGCATTCGTGGCGACCCTATTGACGATTGCTCCACCTCGTGCATCTTTGGACCGGGGGCGCTCGTTCAGGAACGCCGCGAACTCGAGTTGGAAGAGGCGAGTTTGTCCTGAGGGTTGTCGCTTTCCGATGACTCTGAAAAACATATAAAGAACAACGCTGATTGCTTGATACTGCTTACCCTTTCCTTTGCATTTGAAAACCCAGATATGCATGTTTGCCTCGCTTAACACTTATTAGCAGTAGTGTAGAGAGGAGAGTGGTGACCTTTGCGATAGAGACGCGTCAAAAAACAGGGGGAATATGTAAGTCTACGTTTCAAGACCAGACACGCGTCGCAAGAACGTCAAAGGGGACAGCAAAATGATGTAACCTAGGGTGGGGAGGGAGGAGAGACCAGCACAATGTACTAAACGACCGTAAAGCTTACCGAGAACATAAGGGCACTAGGGGAAAAGAGCCGTTATCGCAATAACGGACTTCAGGTGGAAGAGAAGAATTAATACACGGAAAGCAGCTGTGATCCAATTCAGTTCTGGAAATCAGGATTTTGGTAGACTGAATTCCCGCAGTGTATATATATGCGGAAGAGAAAGAAGGGTCCAGGTGAGGGTCCAGAGAAAGGAACACAATCGGAATGCGCTCAGCCTAGGAGAATGGACATTAGTCTGCTCCGGAGCAGTAGAAACGACAACCTTGAGACGCTCGGGCAGGAGTATCAGTTAGGAGGGTAGGTGTCGCCAACTGAGAGGACGTGATTGAGCACAGGTGACGCGAGGCTTGCAAGGCAGGCGGAGCAGCTGGATTAGTTGAGGCCGAGCGCGGTGTCACGTGATGCAGACGCGTTCAAAACACGTCACGGGAAGGGATGACTAAATGTTCATTTGTGGACATACAGTAGGCGCTATAGTATGGCGGGACCAGCTAACGTAATTATAAGATCAGACAGATCATTTGAGTTATGAATCCCTATCGTATCCCGTCGCGAGGCTGATAGCTTGTGGGAAGTTGTGGCTCAAGGGCCATCAGTGTCAAAGATAAGGCCACTATGCAGTGTTGGATTTGGGGAGGACGATCGGGTCGCCACCACTTCCTCACGTGTCAGTTACAGTATGGCCAAGTGGCCATGGACAATTTATGTAGATCTCATATTGGACTTCTAGCTTAGATCGTTTTGTGTCATGTCATTTAGAGTGCGCGCGCCTTATGCGCGCGTAGATGTCATTGGGCCGTCGATTGGTCCCGGCTAAAAGCCATCTCGCGCCCGCACTGATTAAGTCTTTCTGAGAGTCGGACTTAGATCACATTCATCACACGGTCCTCACCTCAGATCTGAACCCCATAACTTCAACATGCAGGAACAGAGATGATCGTACAGGCAGTGACTCACTGGCAGAGCTTGCAGCTGTGCCAGACGATTTGTGCTATGGCACCTAACAACAAAGGCTGAGATGTCAAGGGCGAGAAGAGTGGGATGGGAATACGTTACCAGGAACGTTAAATCCAAGATACACCAGTAGGACTGTAGGAGGGGTTGCACAGAATGCTTCTGATACATATGATGGCTTCGCGAAATCTTCTGCATAAAGTATTGCCGATAATGAGGACATTAGAGTGTACGCGCTTATTGTAGGTGCTCCGGGGGGGCTTCTGTGAGTTCGGGTATTTGGAAGGAAAAGAAGTGATGGCAATAAGAGTTTGTCCACACGAAGGCAGACCCGAGAGGAAACGGCATTAAGAAGACTTCTTAAGAGCACACAAGAGAGGAAGAGATAGGGTCGCAGCGAGATTTGCTTCTCTACACTCAAACATTTAGGGAACCTTTTATACATGTGAGAGACCACTGTACCATACAATGTAAGGAGCGCGCAACGGGTGTAGCAAGGCAATCCTGTCGTATGAGAGCACAAAAGCCAAGTCCATAAATAGGATCACAAGGAGACTGAAGACAAGCCAATGAAGAGGCTCGAAAGCCAACGAAATGGGTGACACATACACCTTCAGTTTCCAACATGAGGTGCAGTTGTCCGCTCTCACAAAGAGAGATGGTTCAAACATTCATCAATGACACAGTGCGAGACACAACAAGTGGCCTCGCGTGCTGTCTTGATCGGCGAATCGATATGAGGACAATGAAAGAACGTTACAGTAATAGGAAAATGCAATGGGAGGCATCAGACAAGCCAAGATCAATCAAAACAGACAGGGGCGCATGAGACGTACGGAAAAAGGGAAACGCGAGACTCTAGAGCCAAAGGGGACGCGAGGCAGCATCAGCCCGAGGTACAACAGGGTCGTGGCCGAGGTGACACTGTAACGCAGTAGCAAACAAAGGGCCAGGCAACATTTGGCATGTCAAAAGCTCAGGGGTATTGGCAGATAGAATGGTCGAGACGGAGACACAGGCGCGGACATGAAAGAACGTGAAATAGACAGGCAAGCGTGAGACGCACAGTGGTGAGGACATGGATATGAAAGAGAGGTGAGCATAGCTGGTAAACGGGAGGCAGAGGTAGGCTGAATGCATGCCGTTACAAGGCCGAGGGGAGGTGTACTCTTCCACTGCACGGCGCACATTCAAGAACAGGGGACATGGTTAGAGTTATCATGATCAATGTCGTTGTTATTGGCAGCGTGCCTACAGGAAGCGAAGAATGGCAAAAACCCCTTGCATTTAGACGCTGAGAGCATGGCACGGGACTCGAGGACCCTCAGACAAGCACAAGTCAGGTGAGAGGAAGGCAGAGACATGCGGCTGAGACGAATAAGAATAGACGCAGTCGAAAGACGTAACCAAAAGGAAGTCAGAGCCGTGACAACTTTCACGGCATTATGTGGTTTATGGCAAGAACAAGCAACGTCTTCGTAGTTTGCAGTACGAGGGCAACCCTATTCCAGGTGGCGGTGAAAGATACTCCGAACACTGCTGCATCTACGGGCTGCTGATTCCCTATGGTTGGGTGCTGCAGGTTTGTTCGGAGAGTGACAAGCTGTAGTTGGGTGTATCTCACCAAGTTGACAGGTTGATAGTCGCACGGACATCCGGGAGCAATACGGCATTCGTGGGGGCGTTATTAGTGATTGCTTCACCTGGTATCTGTGATGCCGCCCATGTGCGCTCACGCAGGAACGGTGGGAACTGGAGTTGGAGGAAAGGAGTTATTGAAGTTATTGAAGGAGATAAGTTCTAAATACGTGGATCGGTGCCGAAGATGGGATGACCTAATAAACTCGTATGAGTAATTACATAATGAGTAGGAGAGAGTCGAGTCGTCTGTGAGAGTCTGAGAGTCCGAGCTGAGCTCTGAGAATCATCCAACAATTTCTCTCTCTTTTTTTACTCCCCTCCCCTCCCCTCTTCCTTCAAATGGTCAAGTTGTCCATTCCATCATGGGACAGTTATAAAGACAAGTCTCAATCTCACGCAGACATCTCATTCACTCCTTCCTTCAACGGCCGTTTAAAAGCTACCCCGCCTTCAGCTTCATCCATCTTTCGTCGCTTTAAATCTGCAGATCCTGCAGTGCCTTCACAGTCTGCGAGTCATCCTTTGATGACTCTCCGCTTGTCTTCCCCCTCCTTTCTAGATTCTTTTGTTCACGACGGCTCATCCGACAACCCCCTCTACGTCATCGATACCGTCGACAACGTCACCAAAGTTCGCAGGTCTGACCAGAAAGGTTTCGTCAATGTCTCTCGCGTACGCTGGCCAGCAGATCTGCAAAAATCATCGGTACGCAAGACTAAGGATCTTACCGGTGTAGAGGTCGTATTTGGCAAGGGTTCTTGGAAACCTGCCAACGAGTTTCTCGGGAATTCCCTCTCGAGGTTCGTCTTATCCTTCATTGTGTTCCCTTAATCACCAATCTAACCTTTTGCATCACAGCTACCGCAAGTTCTACATCCCCCACCATCAGCATAGTTTGCGATGGAAGCGCTCAGGCCCCCACTATGCCGTACGTCGTCATCCAAACCTCCCTTGGCACTTGTCCTTATATGTCCCTCCTTGTAGTGTACAACCGAGACGGTCAAGGGCCCAGTAGCTATATTACAGCCTGTCATGCAACGGGAGTTCGCCCAGTTGAAAATCCTCGACCCCCTCTTTCGGGTAGGCTCCAGTCGGCCTCAACGCATGCATAACGGTCTCCCCCTTAGTTTATTGGACTTTTTGCTCGTAACCGCTATGCTATTGGTAACACCCACCGACGAATGGATGAACGTGACGCGTACCAGACCTTCAGAACCGCCTACGGACCCGGAACAACCCTCCTCGGCCACAGGCCTCGACAACTCGCATTCCTTAGATATACAACCGTCTTATGACGCCGTTTCGCCTGAAACTCCTGATGTGGAGGCTACTTCGGAGGCCACCCCGGCGATCGAACGGTGGCGTTCTGGCATACCACCTCGTGCTATAGACGACAAGCAATCTCATTATAGTGACAGTGTAGACAACCGGTCAAGTTCAACTCTATCTCGAGAAACGAGCCGCTTGTCTTTTCATACCGACATGCAGTCAGCGACGCACAATTCATCAAATCCGTCTCCACAGGTGGTTTACGCCACCCAATCGTCTTCCTCTCTCTCGCTTACCTCTCGCTCCCTTTCCTCTTCCCACCCTACTCGCCGAAAACCCCGTGATCTACCAATACCACCGTTACCCTCTTCTCAGGGGTACGCCTATGATCGTGGTCCACTTTCCGCCTCGGCGCACATATTACACATGCCCCACGTCACACATCGCCGACCCTCGCAAAATGAGCTACCTCCCATTCCATCCCTTCCAAGCTCTTCATCTATTTCCCAACAAGACGCACCGCGCCTCCCTATCATAAATCCAATCATAGTACCCTCGCGTGGCGTTACCACGTCGCCGGCGTCAAGTATACACTCACGCTCGCTTCCTATCCCTCCGACTCCATCAAGACCGAAAGCTCGATTGCCTTCCTTACCGCTTCTTCCCCTTCCCCCTAGGTCTGCAGTTGCCCTCCACCCTCCATCTCCCCTCCCCTCACCTGTTCCCTCTGTGCCTCAACATTCCTCCCTGTCGCGTTCACGATCCTACTCGCATCTGCAAAATGCCGCCGCCTACTCTGGGTCTCCTCATGAATACGAGTCGCGCGCCAAAGCACCGCCAAACTACGATGCGAGCCCTCGTGACGACCCTCCTTTGCCGATTCATACTCACGTTCCTACCCAGCGTCCAGGGGGAGGCCGCTCGCTTAGTATTTGCACAGCGACCGTCGTGCCTGCACCAAGCGCCGCCAGCGCAAGCACATCTTCGACCGCTACAAGCCTGGCTTCTGAAGAAGGAGGTCCGTACGATATGCCGCCAGCGTACAGCGTACTAGACATGGCTCGTTCTCCGCTGCGCCTGTGCGCAGCCAACGGGGATATGGGTGACGAATAATAACGATAAAGCGGGGCAATCGGATTGTACTACTTTTTGCTTGATCTTCCAATGCCGTTCGTGGGAGACCTTGACGCCATATGGGCAGTTGATACTTTCAAGTTCCCCGCCAAACCCGCCCATCTCCACCCCCCTAGCTTTCGTTCGTCATCGTACTCGGCTAGGCGAGCTCGAAATAACGTCGGGCCGGGGAATCCGTTGACTGGGCATGGCGTTCGCGCCTAGTGCTGTTTTTATTTTTTGTTTTGTTTTTGGCCTACACGTTTCCATTTATTGCTATGCTGATACAGAACACGTGTACTATATACTCGCGCACCCATAGGTCCTTCCTTAACACCTCTTCCATTGCAACCGCATTTTTTTTATCTGTCTTGTTTTCCTGGTTGCCCACCATGCTGTTTATATTCTGGAGGTAGATGTCATAAATGCTTCAGTATTCAGTAGAGGGTTAATGTGCACCGTTGTAAGTCGACGAGAGAGATAAGATTGCATAGGTACCGCGATCGGGTCTTGGTTACCTAATTATGACGTCTAAAGCGTACGAGCTCCTGACAACGTGCTTCCATTCCCCGTCGTCGCTAGGCTACACTATTAAACAAATATCCTAAACTCTACAAGATTGCCAAATCGGCACCAACTTAACTCGGTCAAATTTACGAGCTACTGTATCACCTCACTAATCTCAATGCATGATTGATCACCTAGACGACGCCTTACAAGGAACTATCGGATGTTGATCTCAGCTCCAGCTCCTACTTCCCGACGACGAGGACCATCTATGCATCGTTATCGTAAAAGCCACCTACTGGTGAGTGCGAGCGCCTTTTGTGTGCGGCACTCGCTTACCAGCACTCCTCACTTATTTTGGTGAGACGTGGTATGTGTCTCCAACTACTTATACTGACGTATACACAGAATCATTATCGCTGCATCTTCGCTGATTGACTCAACATTTATTGCTCTTCACTACGCCTTATTGGACGCTACGCTCGGGCCATAACACAAGTAGCTACGCATGTACGGACCAGTATAAAAAAGGTTAGTTATTGAAAGCTGTGCACACACTAAATTCTGTGCTCCCGTTTTGTGCCTAGGTTTCCGCTCCACTGTTCTCGCCTTTGCTTGATCGTGCCTACCCCACATCTCCAGATTGCTTTTACACCACTAGAAGCTGCGCTATTTTGGACGCAGGCCGTCAACTGTGGTACAAGTCGAGTCGAGTAGGAACCAGGTTGTCCAGAACTTTTTTTTTTTGGAATGAAGTTGGTTACGGCTGCTTTGAAGAGGTGGATCGCGTTGAAACGAGAGGAGAAAGCCCTAACTATCAAATACGCAGAAAAAAAGGGGGGGTACTCTCGCAGCATCGCGTAATTAGGGTGACAGGATCTCGCGAAGGGTACTTTCAAACTTCGGGTCAGCACGGGACGCGATTTCAACCGACTCGTCCTGTGGAAAGTTACTCTTAGTTACGTGTCCAAATCATGACTAAAGCGTTATATAGCGCACCCATAAACGCGTTTGAACAACGGCCCCCTCATCGCTCAGTACATAGTCGCTGACTTCTTGAATTGTTGCTTTGTTCACATAAGCGCCACGCAACTCGACTTCATGCCCGACACCACCAACGGCAGCCCAGACCAGTTGTCGTGAACCTTCTTCACTCGTGCGAGCGAGTAGAGACATTGCGATGGCAGCAACGACACTGGCAATGAATGAAAGATGCCGGCCCAACTGCGATTTGCAAAGGCCAGGGTTCACTGCCGTCACAATCACCGGTGAATTGGTAGGTAGCCTTTTCGTCAGCTCCCGGACAAAGAAGATGTTGAGGACTAAGGCAAAGTTGAGCTAGTGATCATGCGCGAGAGTGTCAAACGAACTCTTTGACAGCGGATATCTATTAGCCATGACCCTGCAATATTTGTGAGTCTCAAGATGGAAAGAAAGGTGAATATCTCACGCTGAAGTACAGTAATCTTCCTCACTCAGCTTGTCCAAAATCTTGTCGCTTTCTACTTCTCCCTTGGATAGATTTACCACGTAGTGCCGGTCACTTGAAACGATGACTACACGTGGATTTGGCGATGTCCCAGTTGAGGCTGCCTTGAGCAGGCAAGGGAACAAAAGGATGGTCAACAACACCGACGAGAGGTGGTTCACCTGGATCCTGCGAGAATTTCCACTCAACATCCGTAAACTCGATCCAAAGACGGAGCAGCCTCACGTTTCTTCCCAACCATCCTTAGTGATGGCGTGTTGGAACAGAGCAACCGCCGCATTATAAACGAGGATGTCGATCTGCGAACCGTCGCGGATAAACATATCTGCAAACGCCGAGACAGACGCAAAAGAAGCGAGATCGATAAGGGCCAGCTCAGCGTTTTTGAAACCGGTTGCTTGGATGGCTTGACGAGGATTAGGGAACAAAAAAGAAAAACTTGGCTCAATCGTGCGCTCACTTACCTTCGAGTGCAGCTTGACCCTTCTCCTGACTGCGGCATGCGAGGACCAATCTCTTGGGATTCATTGAGGCGAAATGCTTTGTAGCCTCGAAGCCCAATCCAACATTAGCACCCACGATGACGACGGTCTTGCCGGTAAGGTCCACATGCACCACGGGGTCCACTCTCCAGAACTGGTCTCGGATGAAGTCGAGGAAGGTAAGTTTCCCCATGGGTTACTCTGATGCGTTGGCCGGCAGATGGAAGAAAGATTCTTATAAGACGTTGGGTCAACGTATACGTAAACCGTGTAAACTGTAAACCCGTCCTTTTGACCCAAGTTAGGTATTCACACGCCACTTTGAGGGAAGTGCTCGATGATAACTTTAGAATCTCCGCGTTTCGGGCCTTGTGGGAAGTCGAGTGTGTTGCAGACGCCCACAGGTCTGTACCAAAAGGCTACAGGATAGCAGAAACCAGATGTTATATGCCAACAAGGACGGGCTGAGAGCCGCGGCAGCCACCTCGGTGATTGTCTGCGGTAACTCAATGCAGCTTCATGTTGAGCCCCACCACATTGCGCGGCGTTGCAACCATCACTTGCCTGGTACTAAACCACAGCCATACGGTTCTACGTTTTAAAAGAATAATCGACGTCAACAATAAATCGCACAATTTATAGACCGTACTCACAGGATAAAAAGTGGACCGGGGCAAGATGCAGTCATTGTACCATTCTCATGGATGTCATTTCCCAATGCGGGGTGCAGCAGTGTCCACTCCCCATTGGATGGTGCAATCGGAGCAAAGCCGAGCATCGGCTCCCAATTGTCACAATGCTGTTTGGGTCCTCGCTTTCTGCAACACAGTGTCCAGTATCATCTATTAATATCATTCAAGTTCTCGAATAAATTTTTGGAGCATTCAGTTCAGAGCAGCATCATGATGAGGGGAGGTACAGATTTCAAAGTCCGCCACGTCGGCTAACGCCTCACGCGCCTGGCTCTAATACGTGTTGTTTGAGTCATCGTGACAATCCGTGCCAGTGACATGTCAAAGAATCCGGCCCCGCTGGCGTCTTTCATTTCAACCCACCTTCACGACGTAAAATTGTATTCACCAGGTAGTTTAGTCCTTCTCCCTCAGGCGGGCAACAAGCCAGCGTCTTCAGTCTCTCCGTAAATTTTAATCACCTGCTGGCTCAGTAAGCGACAAATCATGCGCCCGCCGTCCACAATAACGCCACAGTTCAAGTGGGATGTGCTTCTCTTCCCAGACGGCAAATCATTTGTACAGCTTCTCGCTCTGCAATACTACCCCTGGACTCATCTGCAGATCCCACAAAAGAATGTCAAATTCCAAACATCACTCCATCATCACTAGCATCACTTGTGAAATCAGTTACAGTATCAGCTTCTGTCAATTGATTATGACTTTCGATGACATAATCACAATTGTCCATGACCAGTCACAGCAGGGACGATTGATAAAGTTACTACAGCAAGTTCATCCGCCCACCAATCCTTTGTCCGGTATGCTTTAGCCGCATCACAAAAGTGGACCGACGTCACACCTCATGACCTGGATGCATCAACCCTTGCAAGCAAGAGCAAGGAACAAGCAAGGAATACAATAAATGACAGAAAATATTGATATTTTCCCTCCTGGGTACACAACAGTGTATGTACAGTGCAGAAAGACATCCTCGTACTATTGACTGGCGGTATTCCCATAGTGTTATCCATCACTCTCGGCGACGGCCACCAGCAACTTGTCAGCTACAAGGCCATTGTTACCCTTATCACCGCTATTGAAGACCTTGCTGCTGTCACCTTGTGTTCTGACTGTCTGACAAGACTGGTACTCTCACGACAAACAAGCTCACGGTTGACCGGTCCACGATCAACAGTTATACTGCATTCTCAGATGATGATGTTGTTCTACTCGCGACATGCATCTCGTACTGAGAACCAGGGTGCTATCGATGCTTCCGTAGTTGACGCTCTTGGTGATCCAGTCCGGGCTTGTGCTGGTATCGAACACATCTCCACATCTACTTTAAGCCTTTCAACCCTGTAAGCAAGTGGACAGAGATTGACGAGTCATCTGGCAAGCTGAAGCGTGTCACAAAGGGCATGACTGATATCATTATCGACCTGTCCACACGCAACAGGAGCGAAGAAAATGTTCACTGTCCAGAAGCCGTCGTGGAGGAGTTTGCGTCTCGTGGTCTGCGCGCGATTGCGGTGGCCTATGAAGAACTCGAAGGAGGTGACCTGAGGCTGAAGGCAACGAATTCGAGGCACGATCTGTATCGTTGTCTGCATCCCATACTCGCTTTCTCCTAACTTATTGGGTGAAGGGTCGTCATAAATAGTTGAATAGCAGGCAAT
>QFDX01000114.1:0-12013 GCA_003315875.1 Lactifluus piperatus | reverse complement strand
CACAAGCGATTGGTAGCCAATCCACTAAAAATCACATCGATAGGTTACGTCAGCCAAATGCAGACGATCCAGAGAATGCAGGATATGAAAGAAAACGCACTCGAACTTTCAGTATCATGCGACCACGCATATCCAAAGAGAGATCGCGAGCGAAATACGGCATACTGCGCGATAAACGCACGGTGCTATTAATAGCTTCGTGCACCGAGATGCCGTCACGGTGTCCGCCCGATTCGCGGAACTTCACGATCATGCCGCCCGAGGCGTGATGATACGGGTTAGAAAGGAACCCTGGGTGTCCGAAGCCAGGGCCGACGCTCGAAGCGCGGCGCATGCGCTTATGGCCGTACGAAGAATGGTGCGGGGTCATCGGAGGTGCGGAGTGGAGCAGCGCGGGCGGGCCGAACCCTCCTCCACCGGAGCTGTACGCGCGGCCGCGGCTACCAAAACCGTCGTCGATCTGCGGCGGCATGAAGACGTCGGACGGAGGCGAGTTTTCGAAGGAATCAGCGTATCCTGCTGGCATACGAGAGGAATGCATGCCCATTGGCATCTGATCGAAGCCCGAGGGCTCAGGGGAGTTAATCTGCTCACGATTTCCCATCGAGTAGGATGTGCCCATTAGCCCGGGGGCAGGGGTAGGATAGGATCCACCAAATCCTCCCTGGGGCGGGAACTGGGAGGAATTCGGGGGAGGCTGATTAGGAATAGGCATAGTCGATGGGGGCGGCCCACCCGGGCCGCTCACCTCCGGAAAACCAGTGTTGTACGGATCGTTCATCCCGTCTCGTGCGGAACGGGAGAATGGATCGTTGTAGGAATTGAGTGGCTGGCCACCACCGAATGACGCACGGCGATTTCGGTTGTAAGGGCCTTGATCATACATTGACATCGTGGGTGGTAGGAGGGGAGATCGATGTCAGGTGGAAGGTAACAGTGGAGGGGGAAGAAGGGAAGTGGGGGTGAGACTGGGTTGAATGAAGGCTAGGGGATAATTATATATAACGCGACGGTGGCACGTTATACTCAAACTTGACAAATGAGTTGCGGAAAGGATGGATGGATAGGGGAAGAACTAGACAACCTCGCCTCGAGGACACGCTGCGTGGGCAACAGGTTTGGGGGAGGGGGGGGATACGTCAGCACGGAACTGATGAGCCAAAAGCGGGGGATGAGGACACGGTCAATCTTTTTACGCCTAGTCGGAGTACAGAAGCAAGTTATCTTCAAGGGCGTGTGGTAGCGTGGATGGAAGGATGCTGGATGCAAATGGGCAGAATCAGGTGTGCTGTCTTGCTCCTTGCGTGTTAACGCGAATCGGACTTGCATTATATACCATTTACTCAGGATAAGGCAGGGGCGCCCGTACCATTATTGCTAGTGCTCAGGGCCAAACGGGAGAGAGAAAAGTGGGATATCAGGACCAATGAGAGAGCCGTACATTCGGGTGATGAGGTAGCATATGGAGACGGTCCAGTTCGGGGGAAGCAATGTGGGGAAGGACGGCCTTGATCCACTTTTTGCTCCTCATGTCACTCAGCAGTCCGCCACAAATCAGTCCTGGCCAGGCTGCTGGTGCTAATGTAAATTCAAAGGAATACCATAAATGGTATCTCCATGGACCTGGGTACCGTCTGAAACTACTACGTAATTAGACGGGGACCTTGGACTTGCAGTCACACAAATGATCACATTGAACTCTGTCACAAGAAGTACTGTATGGCTCAGCAGCGGACAGAAGGTTTTACTACATATGGCTATGCCATCGTGATAATTACTGTAACAGACAACGTATGCCCATTCTCTTCGCCCGGAGATGCGCGCGAGAATGGCACGGCATCAATTGTCTGAGACTTGAACCCGCGCGGCATTGTACTATAGTGCGATGGTCGATTCCCTTTACTGCACAGGGATTATTACGCGTGCTTGGGTGCACCAGCTGTCTGTCACAATTGTTTGGGATGGCCTCACAGCTGTCAAACCTAGGGGCGGCGGTATCCGAAAGATGGCCGCCGGTATGGGTGCTGTTACGGCTGAGTAAGGCCCTCCACCCCTGATTCGGTTTTTCCCGTTATCTGGCGCAAGCCTGTGATCTCAAGCCAACGCAAACAGATACCGAGAATACGTCCATTCCCGGCGGGTTGGCTATTAGTATGCAGAATTAGGACTGTTCGGGCTCCTTGATCGCAGTGGCGTTGTCCTAGGGTTACGTTGTTGGTGCCAAGGTCCTCCCAGCACCTATCCCTTTGCGGCGCATGATTCATTACAGTCGGCTATCAGGCATAGCTTTATGACCCCTTATCATTGATCAGACCCTCCCTGACACGAAGGTATCATTCAGTAGCAAACAATGCACCTTCTGTATGAATGCGCTTGCTGGACGTGCGGGCGATGCTCTCCTAGGGCTGTCTCACAAATGGAACAATGGCACGTGCCTTGAGTGTGTTCATTTCCGATTGCGGGATACCTACAAGACATGACCGAGACCCAAACCTCCAAGCTTGTAGTCTTTGGGTTAGCAACGTGTAGTGTATTGTTCATGGACGCCCGGGCCAAACCCACAAATGTAAAGATGATCCCACCACGCAGGAATAAGCGTGCGAATAATACAGTCAACTAAGGGTGGTCTTGGAGTCGTTTTCACTGTAAGTAAAACTCCATCATGCATGGAACCAGAACGCCCGCTGACTCTGGGGTTCATCTGTGTCTCGTCCATGGCGAGACCCGGAAACTTGGGGTTCTGGCTTGTCATTCTCATTCTGGAGTCTTATCTTGGTTTCCCAACCTTCCCAACCCAACATCCTCAAAAAAGTCTGGGCATGCCTAGCCTCCCCATCATACTACATGCTTCAGTCTTGTCCGCTTGGTTGCATTACGATCGTGCATACCTCCAGTTGGGAGGGTTCCTTGGGCGATAACAGTCGTGGACCCTGCAGGGCTAGCTGCGCTGCCCTGACCAATGTCCTTGCACAACGGACAGAAGACCAGGATGACCCATAGCCATGTGAGGTGACGTGCCAGAGCGAGTGAGACTCGCGGGTCGAGGCATTATCCTCTCGTCTACCCCATCTTACCCAGATGCCATATGTGGAACGACCAGCTGAAAGTAACAGCCAGGTACCTATCCTGACGATGATCTACTGCGAAACGTGTGCAGGAAGCACTGAAACTCGACCCTCATCATCATCGTCATATCATCTTCATCATCCTGCGATGTCGCGGCTTCTACCGCTAGCAGCCCTCCTGTTCTCCAGCTCCGGATGCAGGACGTAATACCCCCCTATGACATATTATCATCGCCACTCCTGTCAAAAGTCTGAGGGTTCTGTAGAGCTCCAGGGGAGCCGCGTGTCGCCACTTCCTGTGACAGCACCGGAAGATAAGCTTTCGCTGGTACCTCGGGTTTCTCTGCGTAGGACGTGTCCTTGACGTCTACGTAGCCCCTCCCCGTGGATGATAAAATTGGTCACGGGGGATATGCATATCGCCATCGCACGCTTGCGATCGTGGCGCACTTGACAAAATCGTGATGACGGTCAGTGGTAGCCCTACGCCCTACTGCCATTGTCACTATCACCCGGGTGAGAGCCGGTTCACCTTCGAACGTCAATTGTACGGCAAGCGTTCACCTTCATAGATCGTCTTCTACCTTTTACCACTTCTTGTAGTCCATCGGCCAACATAGGAAGAAAGGATTTGAACTGGTACTGCGGACTTATCAGGGATCAGCCACGAGACGGCGCCACCAGATACGCTTACCTGGTAAGGAACCCCTTATTAGGGTGGGCGGCAATGCATGCCTTCCTGGGCTACGAATTGTACACGCGGAGCTAGTTCTTTCAGGTGGCGCAGGACATGTGGTTAGCATTCAGAGGTCTTCGGTACCCTCAAGTATTAAGGGGGCGCGCAAGCCCTTTGCCTGAGTTGGGCATTTCTCGCGACCTTTAGGAAGATAGCATCGCCTCGTTGCCGGCAAGTGCCACCCTTGATAGTCGAACAGGATGGACTATGGTATTATCCTTGCGGACATGCATGACAGAAGCAACTTGTTTGTGGTCCGGGATCACATAGGCCGAGGATGGCATCACAGCCTAAACCAAATTTTCGCTCTTCAACGGAGGGCGTGCCCCGACCATCTACGAGGAGGATGAACCCTCGAATGCCAGGTGAAATGAGTTCGGAACGGGCAGGATTTACAAGTCCTTGTGACGTCTCTTGCACCGAACCGAACCACGCTCATATGCTCACGATTGTCGTGGGTTGCAGGATTTGCCCGATAATGGTGATATTACTGCTAGACTTTGCTAGCAGTCCTCAGGTCAGCGCGGCCAGGCAGAGGAACTGAGCGACTAACACACCTTGACAGTCACTTCTTGACGACCTACGATAGCACCGCACACGCCGTCGGCTTGTTTGCTGGATCCCGCCCCACATCAAAAGAACCAAATCGTGCGACGGTTAGCCCCCTTAATTTGAGGGACGTCTCCTTGGTGCATGGCGGGGAAGTGTTCTTCCGTGCTAATATTGCATATATAGCATGCGAGGTTAAAATACTAGTACTCTCCTTTGGTTAATGTGCCCGTGCGGGCGCCGTACCTGTGTACACCGTGGATCAACATTAACGCAGATGAGGACGGGGATGGGATAGCCATATAGCTTACAGTATTTATTCACTTTAGCTCGGCTTTTGATGAACTCCGCGCCAGACAATAGAGATTCGCGAGAATGAGGGCATTTGTTACCAAAAGCTGTCAGTAGTTGTCCTTGGAAAGGACATCGTAACCAAATAGTGCCAAGCCGTAGAAAGTTATGTCAACGTCAACCTATCAGTGACCCTGCGAGACGGACTTGCGAGAGCCTCCAAGCCGGCTTTATCATCCGCAAAAGGGTAATCTCGGGGGCGGGGGAGATACCCTCAGGACTATAAATGGCAGTATAGATAAACATGAGGTCCTACTCGTTTCTATTTCAGGACCTTGTCCACAAGTTCACCAACCAACTTCATCTAAGGTTCATGAGATGAGTCTTAACAACATCAATGTACGGAATACCAACAAGGCACAATTTTCAGCTCAATCAAATATCTCTTCTAGGACCCAGAAGGCGTTAAAGCGCTTTTGGACACCCTCCGCAATTCCCAAGCGTGGGCTGATGCCCTCCAGGCCAGTCCAGCGGCGCACCCAACTACACAGCCCCATGTCCAAGGACCGCAACCATGTGATTCGTTCCGAGTCCCTGCTCCTAGTCCAAGAGACGCAGGCTCATCTTCAACCCGACCTCTTTCGATCGCGGGAAACCCATCGCACAGTAATCCTTCTGTCGCCGATCTGTTGTCCCAGTTGCGGGCCTCTCAGAGTCTAGAACTCACTTCCAATGCTGTTGAAGGAGGTGTACCGCCTGCCCGAGCCCCCTCTCATACGGATCCCCCGCCTGAATCTCAAATTGCTTCGGACCACCCATCCGAGACCCAGCAGGATATGCGTACCCTCTCATTTCAACATGCCTTACCGCATATATCTCGGCTGACGGAGGACCCCCTTGTGGTAAAGGAATTGATGAAGGTGATTAAGTGTCTATATCCGTACATTATTCCTCATTTCATATGATCTTTGAAGATGAAAGAGGAGCAGTATAAACTGGAGAAGCAACTTTGGGAAGAAAGGGAAGATATTCGGAAGAGTCACGAAGAGAAGGTGAAGGTTGCTAAGACCAAGTGCGTCAGCAGACCTCTTCTACCTTCGTCCTTTCAACCCTTTTACAGGGCAAAGATGATCGAGGTGGGCCTGTCAAAACACGACGCAGAGGTAATCGATCTTGCGTTGCAACCTCCCTTCAGACATCGTTCCTGCGCTGAACTCCTCTCCTTCAACTATAGTCGATGTCCAACTCCTTTCGGAGAGAGCTCAAGAAATTTGACGCCGAGCGGGTCCTTCCTGCATGGGACGGACTAGTGCGGGGCCAGCAAGCACGTCTCGAGACATTGAAGGTTCCGGCGATGTTCGTTACAAATGATGCAGGCGATACTGAGGTGCGAATTTCTTGATATTCACGTGGAAAATTTTGGGGTTCACCCTCACGCAACCACGGGACTTGCTGGCAGAAGCAGCGCAGGGTCGTACACGTCTTGGAGGGTATCTTGCCCACAACCTCAACCGGACCAGATCGGTGATCGCTCATACAGCCTGAAGGGGCCAGGGGTCCACCACCAAAAGCCTCCTGTGACCACGTCCACCCCCGAAGCGGGGTTTTGGGGTCCGGGGTCCGTCTGCGTGTGTCATTCTGTGAATGATATGCTGCGGGGGTGATAGAGTGCTATGTTTCAGCAAATTTAACGTACAGTTCCCGGTGGGCATTTCCTCTTCACACTGCGGCTTATTACTGCGTCAGGGGGTCGACCTAGCATAAGTAATATGATTGCTTGTGTTACCAATACTTCCCCCCTCCCTCTGGTTACCTCCCCACTTTTGCTTTGCTTTTTCGGTCATCAGGGCTACCAGGTCTGGTGTAAGCAGACAACGCCATTGCCGTTGAACTATGGCATCCCATAATTAGGCGTACACCTTTCCCCGACTGTCAAAAAATGGAAGCCCAAGGGGGTTTTATGCGGCTTTTCTTACGCTAGGAGGGCACTGGCATTAATAGGAGCTTACATGAAACTATCCGGTGCGGCGCTATTTGGGCAAGCATAGCATCTACTCCCGATGTGCGTGCGTTACTCACACACATACACACAACATTCTGCCCCTCTACGTTATTCCAAATATGTCGATCTAGTTTCTGGATGTGATTCTATCTCCGTTCTGACTTCGGGTACACACAGAAGTGGCGGTGATTGATGCCGTGCAGTTTTCTCTCATCCCTTTCAATCAGACCTGTACGATCTGAATCCTCATTTGATGGCAAACGTGTCTCAATCACCATCAGATGGCTATCGGGCTCACTCGGCGTCGCAAGCGCCAGAAGTGCAGACCAAACGGCAATGTGACGGTGACGGCAGCAGCATCTTTCGCACTCGCTCAGGAAAAGTGGTAGTAAACGCATTCCATCAGAATAGCGTCCATGATTATGTTAAGAATGTGTTGTGGAGGCACATGATCCGCAACAAGTTGGAGGGAGACTGCAGAGCAACAGGTTGATCTCCTCGGAACGGATTGGGAAAAGATTGCAACCAATTTCAATTTGCCACTGAGATCGTCATGTCTGTGGAGCTACGACCGCTGGTGAGGCGGTCAGACAAGTTCATGTGTTAACATTGGGTGTGGCCCGTGTGGGTGTCCCACTGCCATCATAGTGAATGGAATTGCATGCTAATCTTTGAGTCTTCGGCCAGTCCTCGCCATTATGCCATTGTGCTCCGTGCGCGCTGGGAGTTGAAGGTTGTGACCAATTATGTTACAGCTTATCCCAGGACAACCAGTTACCAATGTGAAAAGGCGAGAGAACTGTTTTCGAGAAGACCTCGTGAATGCCATGGTTATGCTCCACTGTTGCGCTTCTTCTGGTGCGGTCGCTGTTATCGAGGCTGGATGCAGTACGGGGGCCGCGGACTTGACCCATCCCTTACGGGGCATAACGACATCGAGCGCACCAATTCTATACCAGGTCTATGTGCTCGCGACCCTGTAAATTCCACAGACAATATTCCATGGAATTGTACCCCGTGCATCGCGTTTTTCTCTGGTCCGTAGGACTCGTTGGGATTTTTTTTTTCGTTTACTGCCGATAGCCGATCATTACTTTCTCGCGGCGCGGGCAATCCGACTTGCCGACTACAATCCGTCTCTCCTATCCAAGTGCAATCACGTCTCGACATCTCGTCCAAGGAGCGTCACATTTTCTTTTGAATTAATTCAGTTTGTAAGCTAACCTTTCTAGTTGATATGCTTCCTGGCTTCGCGATGGTCCTCTCACTCAAAAGTGCCCCATTCTCACGTGTTCGGCGCCCCAACCTTAAATTTTGTTATCTTTGCTTCCGCCTCTGGAGGGAATCGCTACTTGGAAAAATAACGGGGGCGGGGAGATCATGTGTGAGAAAGCATGGTGTCGTTGCACTGCAAAAACTTTGGTATTCGGTAAAACAAATGCCTTCCAGTTTAAGACATTCCTTTACGCTCCAGCGCTCATAACACCAATTGGAGCGCAACCACAAGAAATCTTCACTTTTGAACTAGTTTGGATGTTCAGGGAAAATGAAGGTACTGAACACCGACCGTGATCTGTCAACATGTCAATCATCGGGGTGGCAAAATCTGTTCGCCCCTCGCGCCTACTGCACCTAGCTAGAATTTGAAAAGGCGCCTTCCCTGAAACTCTACTCATTTCAGCCACTGGGGTTGATAGTTGTGAGGACAAAAACATGAGCTACGGCTAGGCTAGCTAATTGAAAGCCTCGGACGGATGTTAGTTACGTCATTCTCGTAGACGAAATGAATCAGATCGCTGCAACCGCAAAACGTCACGGTACAGTATTCCCGTAAACGCGTAAACCCTAAACTCGTGTTAATGCTGCTGCTATGAGACCCCTCCGCTTCGCTTAACAAGCCCGGGCTTCCCTTTATTAAAGTGAGGGAAGACCATCATGCGGTTTCTTCCTTGCACTATCACCTACTAACCAAGGCCAAAACACGCAATTCTGGATTAGCAGGAATAATGCCTTATGTCGACCTCCCGAATGCTCCCGATGATTACGCATCACTTTGGTACATCACCAATTCACCTACTGGCACCGTGGGCGGCTTCGATCCCGCAAAAGCGACCATCCTCTTACTCCATCCCCTCTTTCTCGACACCAGTTGGCTCACCGCACAGTTCGAAGACCCCCGCCTCTCCAGCTGCTATAACCTCATCGCGTTTGACGCGCGCCACGCCGGCCAGACGACGTCTCGGCTGAACGGTAAACAAGATAGCTGGACGGATGCTGCGGACTTGGCGTTTGCACTCGAGGTGCGCAGTCGTTTTGTTTTACGTTATCTCGGAAATCCTTTCTTTTTACCCCGACTCGCATGAGGCGAACGGACGGTTGATACCCCCCTCCTTTGCGCTTTTCAGGCGCTGTATGTCCCCGCTGTGCATGTCTGGGCATGTGAGCTGTTTGCGACGTCGTGCGCTCTGCGCTTTGCCGCGATGTGGGTCTCTAGAAAATTCCTTGCTAGTGAGATTGCGTCGCTGATCCGCGGATCTCACCCAAAGCTTTCCAGAGAAGTGTTTGAGCTTGACTTTGCTCACGGTGCCATGCGATCCTGACACGTAAGCATCTGTCATTTTTGATTGCCTTTTGACCAAAAGGCAGATTTCTGACTTGCAAGCATGTATGGGGTCATTAGGACCGATTGCAACTTGAATGAGATTGTCGAGTCGTGGTGCTATGCGGAGGAGCAGGAAACTGTTGAACACGCGTTCATGAATGTTGTGACGATGTTATGCGGTCTGGTACGCCTTGTTTCGCAGAAGTGACGATGCCCACATTGATTGAATACGATTCAGAACGTCAACGCGGATCTTGAAGATGACGTGAGTCTGTTTTTCGGCGTACTGTGTGGTACCAACTCAATACATCGGACAGCTTATCGCACATTTGGAAGTACATTATCCGCCATTCAGGCGTATCATCGTTTCTCATCTAGGTTGCCTCATCGCAAATGTGAGTCTCATGTCTTAGTTCAGGAGAGTGCCTCACAACGTGTTATCAGGTCGAAAGGCCATCTCAAGATCTACTATCATATATAACTCAACCAGTGTTACTCATTCATGTACGGCATCAAAAAAATACTTTGTCGGTTGACTAATCGACTAACCATCATATTCCCAGGGCGACTCCAACGAGGTGTTTCCCCTCGCAACTGCATCCCTTGTGCATTCGCAACTCTTCAATGTCAATGGCGGTGCCAAGCTCTATGTCATTAGAGGTATATGCTTCCTTGGAGTATTTCGCGCATGTGCACAACTGATATGCGGTCCAGGCGCTCAAGGCTACCTTAGCGTCGTGCCCGAATCTGCATCAATTGCCAATCGTGTGTTCGCGTCATTTCTCACACGACTACCTCCCGCGCGGTCAGACCCTCTACCATCACAGCCAACGCGCTTGGGCGACGCGCTAAAAAGACTTGCGGAGATCATGCATGATCCTGAAATCTCCACACGGGATCCAAGCTCACCCATGGCATTCTCCTGCATCTCTCCCACGGTAGTGCGATGGAGAACACTAAACTATACGCAGGCAGCTATTGGACATCGGGGGGCATTCTCACCTCTGGATCGGAGCGGGCGACCAAAGCGGAAGTACGTGGCGCACCCTGCGCTGTCATAGCTCTGATGTTCACTTGTTATGGCTTCTCAACTCAGATATTCCGAAAGACGGCTGGAGCAGTGGTTTGAAGTGGATCGAAACTGGATGTCCTACTCGGGTATGTGCCAATTTATTTTTCGGCTTTCAGATATGTAGGGGCGTAACCTTGACTGATTTTCTAGCACAGTCCGAGGAAGCGGAGACGCGCAAGCACACTGCGTCGTTTGATGAACGCTTGGAAGTGATTTCTCAGAAGCTTGCGCGCGAGCTGTCCGTCGCATGTTCCTGGCAACATTTCCCACATGCAGCGACGGAGGCCATCGAGCGCGTGGCCCTTACGAACGGATTCCCATCACGCATCACGACACCGACAGGCTTTGCCGCGTGGGCCATCAGGCACCTGCCGATATGATATATCTTTTCACCACCCATTCCCTGACGACGATGACGACTTATGACGAACCGGATATTATCCTCATCGGTTCTCACGAGGTTGGACTTGTATGGACAGGTGTACTTTCTGAGTTATATAATATTGTATATAGATGTGCACTACTACTGTTGGGAATCTATCTTTTGATGCTAACAAAACTACTTCATGACAGAAGGCAATTATTTTTCTGTGTTTATTGCAAGGAAATATCCATTGCAAAAATGTAATATAATTCCCACATTCTTATTTTACACTGTAGTGTTTGCACTCTAATCTCTTAGACTCCATGCACTAGTTGTATTATGTTGTTTACATAAGGTGCAGTAAAAGAACATAGGAATAACATTTTACAATGTGCTTTTCTTGTGAAAAATGTTGCCTTCTGTTATGAAATATTATAAACACTAAATGGTAGATTCCCAAGCAGTGATATTTGTATCACGTCTGAAACTCCGACCCGGCATAGGCCGGCAAGCGTGACAGACCTCTTGTTTTCCTCACACAACACTGTTTGTTGGGAACAAGCCAAGAGAGGGGTAACTAATTCATCAACCTTCCCTTCATGAAATAAATATACCACTGCCTTGAATGTGGCCAAAGCTAATGGAGACTGGATGCTATCTATCAAATTTTGCGGCAATTGAGTAAGAGGAAAATGGAAAACCTCAGGTGACCAAATGAGGGTCTCTGTCCGAAAGTAGGGGTCGGGGTCGAATAAGTTACAAGGGATCGGGTATCCCCGAATAGACGGTATAGTATAGGGAACGGGTCGACCGCCTACTGACGCAGTAGGGTCGTAATCCCAACAACTTTTCATTTTGTGTACTACCACCAAACATGGCTTCATCTGCAGCGTGCGTGGTGCTGTCGATAACTCCCGTAGGTGATGAATCATACTCATTGGGCTCTCCCCCGCCAGGTGCATCTTTTGCAAGATTATCAAAGGTTGGGTTTGATGCTTTACCGCCCAACATTAGCTCAAGTTACGACTGCACAGGGGATATCCCGAGTTTCAAGCTCATCGAGACGAGCTTGTCGTGCGTGATATATATAACACACAGGCTCGCTTGTTCCCGTCGATGACGTCGTCCGCCGCCTCTCCCCAGCTTCGCTTTCTTGGACATCAATCCATTGTCAAGGGGCCATGCCCTCGTCATTCCAAAATGTCCGCTTTGTGCTCTCATGAATCCCAACGGGAATAGCGTTTTTGCGCGGAGCTTCTGAAATTCGGTTTTGTTCTTTTGGTTGTAGATCACGCTGAGAAGATGCACGAACTCCCTGACGAGTACCTCGCG